>JANAVB010026197.1:2534058-2637137 GCA_029216955.1 Iris pallida | reverse complement strand
GTAGGCTTTCTTCGGAAGAACTTCCCATCATCGGTCCCTTCCTACCTCCAGTGATCTCGCCGGGGAAGCCTTCAATGTGAGTTTTCTTAATCTCCTTAGCCCATATCTAGACGCTTGGAACTAGAGGGGATTAGCCAGGCATTGTTATGGATCAGGGAACTTACCAAAACTGAGGAGTTTTGATCTCCTATGGTCCTGTCCCGCCATGTCGGAGATGCTTCGTGATCTAACCAAGGGTCATGCCATAGATTAGGTCTATGCCATCGTGAATCACTCTCCGATGTAAGACTTCAGCCTAGACCTCTGCTGCAGTATGGATTTGAAGCTAACCGAGTGATTGGAGTTGCAAGCCATGGACCAGAGTTGTCGTTCTTTACGTACTGCTATTCATCCAGGTCGACCAGTAGTAGGATTTCCCCTCCACCAGGGACCAGGCCATTTTAAGTGCAGCCATCTCTGAGGGAAATAAGGGAACGGAGGCCGACCCCCCTTCTCTTTTAGGACGGTATAAGTCTTTCCAAGCGATGGTTTGGGTCCCGCCTCTCCAGACAAATCTCGCACACTTGCTCTCAATTTTCTGAATGGTCTTCCTTGGTAGGAGGACCACCTGGAGCCAATATGCCACCATGGCGTTGATCACAACTCTAACGAGCTCAACACGTCCTCCAAAGGATAGGAGCTGATCTTTCCACCCGTCGAGTTTGGCCTCGACTATCTGAACTAGGCTCGAACAGTCCGTATGTCTGGCATATGTGATCGCCAGAGGGACCCCTAAGTAGCGGACAGGAAGCGAAGCCTCTTCCACCTACAGGAGGTCAGCCCACCTCTCCTTATCCGTGCACGTTCGATTGAAATATATCGAGCTTTTATCCTTTTTGAGACTAAGTCCAGAAGCAGCTTCAAACTCATCCAGGATGCCGAGCAGTCGATGGATCCCAGTGCTCGTAGGCTTAATGAAGACAAGAAGATCGTCGGCGTAGATTAAGTGAGATATTGTAGGTTGGACTAACCTGAATATCGAAATGATCTCCCTCTTGATCTTAGCGATCTCCATGAGGCATGAGAAATGTTCCATAACCATGGTGAACAAGCATGCCGATAAGGGGTCGCCCTGCCTGAGCCCTCTAGTGCTTTGAATGAAACCGCTAGGTCTTCCTTTGATCATTATCGAGAAAGTGGGGGTAGAAATACATTCGTAAATCCTGCTAACCCACCAGTCGTCGAAACCGAGAGCCTTCATAATATGAACCACAAAGTCCCTCCTCATTGAGTCATAAGCCTTCCTAAGATCAAGCTTGATACACGCTTTGTTGCTCCCGACTTTATTGAAATCTCTGACGAGTTCATTAGCAAGGAGGCAGCTCTCCCCAATATATCTCCCTCTCACAAAAGCAGATTGATTCAAAGAGATCAACCCCGACATTAGGCTTTTCATACGACGGCTCATGACTTGAGCAATCACTTTGTAGAAAAAGTTGCAACAAGAAATAGGCCTGAAATCGTTCAAGGACGAGGCCCCAATCTTGTTTGGGATGAGGGTGATAAAAGTGTGATTGAACTATTTTAATAGCTTACCTGTGCGAAAAAAATCCCTTACGGCTTCCAACACGAGGATCTTGATCGTGTCCCAGTGCCGTATGAAGAAGCCTGCAGAGAAACCATCTGGACCCGGCGACTTGTTTGACTTGGCCCCCAGGACTATCTCCTCAAGCTCCTTCATCGAGACGACCTCATGGAGAGTTCTATTGGCTTCCTCCGTCAGGATCCTTTTACAGGTGATAGAAGACTCCGTCTGTGGTTGGTTCTCCTCATTGTATAGAGCAGTGAAATATTCTACGACCTCAGCCTCTATCTAGCTGGGGTTCTCAATCTTCTTCCCGTTGGCGTCGATGAGGAGGGCTATCTGATTTCGACTCTGCCTGGCCTTCACGATACCGTAAAAAAATTTAGTGCAGCTGTCCCCCTGCTTAATCCAGTCGCACTTGGTTTTTTGAGCGAGTCTGATCTCCTCGAGATGCCTACTCTTGTTCACCTATTTCCTGAGACTCTTCTCTCTGTCTAAGGAGAAAGAGGTGGGATGCTGCTGGTTGGCCACCTACAGATCTTCTAACTCCTTATTAAGTTTAGCCAAGGAGTAGGCTTGTTCTTGAGCCAGGATTTAAGCTTAGATTTTACCTTCTTAAGCTTAGACATCAGTCTGAACTGGCTAAACCTGGAGAATCGAGTGCTCCAACCTTCAGAGACCACCTCGTTGTATCCGGCCATGAGGGGCCAAGAATTACAGTATTTGAAGGGAGGGGAAGTACGATTAGAATGGAGCGCAAGACTCACCAGGAGAGGAGAGTGATCGCTAGGGCCAGGTGGGAGGCCATGAACCCCATTGTTAGGAAAAAATTCGAACCACTTTGAGTTCCTGAGCGCTCTATCAATTTGACATTCTATGCGATTCCTAGTGGCATGGTTATTCCAAGTCCAGATAACCCCAGATCGATGGAGATCAGAGACCCCTGCTCTAAGAGCACAATTCTGGAAGTCCTCGAGAATGCTATCCGGGACAGTCCTGTCTCCTTTCTTCTCCTCTTTATGCATGATGGCATTAAAGTCTCCAATGAGAATGAGAGGAGTGGTGGCACCCATACCTTGGCTCACATACACAATGTCTCTCCACAGCGCGGTTCTGAGCTTCCGATCATTGAACCCGTAGATAGCTCCAACTAACATAGTCATGCCACCCTTGTTGTTGAATTCTATCACCATAAGTTGTTGTGATTCGAATCGAAGAACTCCGCTCCAAACATTCTTGTTCCACAAAACCCAGATTCTGGCCATATTATTGAGATGCAAGTTATGCACCGCATCCCAGTTATTAGGAGTCCTTTTGCTGATAATAGCCTCTGATTTGATCTTAGATTCCAAAACAATAGCAATCGAGCAGTTGAGTTTCCTCATCTGATCTCTGATACTCTTCCACCTCCCAATCGAGTTGGCCCCCCTGACGTTCCAGGAAAGAATCGACATAAATTATAATCCATGTGGTCCTTCACTATTCCTACCACTCACCCGTGAAGGAACGGATAAGCTGTCAGATCTTGAGTTACTGTGCTCTGGCTCGCTTGTAAGGATGGATGTGGCTTTTAGTACCTTAGCCGCCCATAGAGGATTAGCTTTGGTTAATCTGGAGCCTTCGACCAATCCCACCAGCGATAGATTTCTGACTGCTCCCTTTGGCCTGGACGCTGCTGGAGTATCTTTCTTTCTAGCCTTGGTATCTTTGTTATTTGAAGGAGACTCAGGGAGGGAGGTTCCTGCCACTTCCGTGTCCTGTGTCTTGGAGGGATTACCTACTATTGCGAGGGCTCGATTGTTAGCTGGCGACGCATGACCTTGCCTTTTCCCGAGCACGGAGGACTTCATTCCTTCTTCATAAGCTACTATATCCATGCTCTGAGCTTCTCCTTGGGCGTACTTCTCGTTGGGACTAACTTCTGTAGTGTTGTCTCCTGCACTGCTATTTTTTTCATCCCTCCAATTGTTTTTGTCCTGAGCTTGGGTCTCTTGATCGAAATCTTTTCCCTGTTCTTGGATCTCCATGTGCTCGTCACCTTCCTTTTGTGAAGTTTCCTTAGTAGTGTGCACTGAGTTGTCTACTGTAACCTCCTCCGTTGGGACTAACTTCTGTGTGTGTGTGTGTGTGTGTGTGTGTATATATATATTTATATATATATATTTTATATATATATATATATATATATATATATATATATATATATATATATATATATATATATGATTTGAGAATATGAATGTGTATATTTTATATACACGTATACAATTTGATGTGTACATATATGTATACATATATATTATTTGGTATATGTATATACATATTTACTTCTCTATTTCCTAACTAAATACCAATAGCCCAACCATGCTTATCCCTTCCATTTTTTCAATAAGCCCAAGGCTCCGTGGCCCAGAACCTATCAACAAACGGGTCCGGGTCGGGCGACACAAACCCGCAACCCGAGCCGATCCCATTCATTTGGAACTCAACGGTTCCCAAATAAACTTTGGATCTTCTCCTCCCCTGTGCAGCATCTATGTTCTGTGCGACGCGCAGGAGTGGCAGACCACACCGTACGGCGACCTGACCACTCCCACAGCTATCAAACGACCCTTTCCTCCTCCCCTCTTCCATAAATAATCGCTCCTCCTCTTCTCCAAACCCTAGTTCACCGATAAACCCTAGCATCCGCTACAATCCCTTCCAAGAGACCCCATCCCCAACCTCGGTTTAATCGTAGCCGACGGGAAACTACCATCGCCTAGCGATGCCGCGTAGTAGTAACCGCTGCAGACGTGGAGTGTACGCCGAGGCCGCTTTCTTCGTGCATTGTTTAAGTGTGACGGGAAGGGCTCGTCGGGCAACTACCGACCGTTAACCAACGTTGTGAGTCTTCTAACGCTCCTCCTCCTCTTTCTTCATGATATCGGCCAAGTACAGTAGCTTTTCCTTCCTCTTGAATACCAATATAGGTGCTAAAGTATCTAACCTAGGTCAGTTGCAAGAGAACCTATAGTAGAGTAGAACATGTACCTTGTAATGGTTGTATATATAGGGGGGAGACATGTTATTCATATGGAGTTGCATAGCAGTTTGTGGTTTAATTAGAGGAGGGAAATGTTGCTTGGCCTACTGTGCTTTCATGCAAGTATGGAGTAGGTGTGTAGGAGACTTGGGTGTAATGTTAGAGGGGATGGCACATACTGTTATGAAAGTTAGGGAATTAGCAAAGGTATTAAAGCAAGGAGAGGTTAGAACAAAGAAGAAGGAATTGAGTTTAATGTATACTCATTGGAGAGAAACTAACGTACCTTATTATTGTACAGTTGTAATAGAACACAATCAGTGGTTAAACAGGAGAAAATTGGGAGTTAGCTCGAACTGTTAATATAAGAGGAAGAATGTCACGACCCGATCCCAAATTATTGGGTCGAACCGGATCATGCCCAGCCTACACAGTTGTGAGACGGTGGCAGTAAGCTGTTCTATATGCAGGTATTCACAACAACATCTATATATTTGTCACAACTCAATATACGGAAATTTTTAAACTTTTATTTAACATTTGAAAAGTACAACTAGAAATGAAAGAACTGAAATAAAGTGCTGAATTCAAAATTAACAAAACTCCAAAACAATAAAATAGAAAATTGGAAACGACTAGCTAAGCGGTCGGCTCGTCGGCCTCAGGTCCTGCGTCCTCCAAAGGGGACTCCGGCAACACCACAGGATACAAAACCGGATCATAGTAGCTATTGTACAATAGCTCAGCATCCTCAATGTCACCTAAAAATGTTGTCTCCAGTCAGGAGGGAGCAAGTACGAATATGTATCTCATATTTCAAATAATAATGAAAAAAATGCAAGCTAAACAGTTGAAACAATATTTTCCAGCATTTTAACAATTGAAAACAATGTGATTTGAATGTGTATTCGTCTATGGCCGGCTTGAGTTATACAATAGCATCCTAGCGACGCGATACGGCTTATCCCCGTGTGTAAGAGGGGTAAGCTCGCACAATATGCAATATGAGGGGTATTGGCCATAAACGTTACACTATTCTTCTAATCCCCACAATCAATATCAATCAATATCTGAACCCTAGGAGATGGTTCCGTGTAGCAATGTGGTTTAAACATACAGCTTGACAATTACTAAATAAAATACAAGAAAACATAACCGTAACTTGCCTCTGTTAATTGACTGGATCGGAAAAATCGGTACCGAGGAGGATGTCAAGTTCGTCTCCGAGATCCTACAGTTGAGAACCTTGGCTTAGAACCATAATAAAACCATTCTAGGTGTTCCAGTTACAATCTCTAGAAGTAGACCCTAGTCATATTTTAGATTATTTAGTTAACCTTCGGTAACGCTTTTACGTCGCGAGCTACGTGCGTTGTCAATTAGTTGGATATCCGGTTTCTAATTTACTTGGGAAAAATTAGCCATTACCAGTTAATTTGCAAAACTTTGTATTTTTATATCATATGTATAAAACTACATTTTTCTTTTAGTGATAAAACATGGGCTTCGTTAACTTACCAATATTTTATTCAAGTTAATTTATCGTGAAAAAATCGTATTAATTTTATACAAAATAATTAATAACTAAATTGTAATTAGGCGTCAAATAACGAAAACCAACTCAGAAAAGAAAGTAAAAACCTAAACTACACAATACAGGTTCACATCGAAATAATTCCTCTGGCGAGCTCTGAGTGCCGCGAACGGTCCAAATAGTAGGGCGAGCTCTGAGTGCCTGTATTGTGTAGTTTAGGTCTACTGTTTACATAAACTAATTAATTCCTAGGGCGAGCTCTGAGCTCCAAACAGTAGACCCTTTACAAATTTTTACATAAATTAATTAATTCCTAGGGCGAGCTCTGAGTGCCGCGAACGGTCCAAACAGTAGGCCGAAGCCCTGCACCAAAAATACTAACAACAGTACCAGTTCTAAAAATAATTATAAATATAAACATAGTTGTAAAATGCGTCTCAGACTTGGTCCAAATGTCATGTTGCTGGCTAGCACCTCAACATACAGGAACCCTGTAGCGTTTGCGCTTCGCCGAGGCACATTCGACCGATATGGTCGTCGCCTAACTGGTGATACAAAAATCCATAAAATCCGAAAACCAGCAAAGCCAATCTATAAATCATTTGCAAAGACCGGTTTTCTTTGAAAATAGGTTTTACTCAAATTGCTAATTTTATATCCCTTAAAAAAATATTTTTCCGAAAATTTGGGCAGCATCTCCTCTGTATTTGGGACAACCCAATCCTGGGAAAATACTAACCCAACATCAATGACTGTCCCCAAAACCAGGGAACACCAAAAATCCCTCCAAAAGTAAATATCCAACCCAAAAACACATCACAATTATATATAGCCAAAGCCACAGAATACTCCCAAAATAAATTCGAAAATCCCGAAATAAAGTTCGGGAAACCGAAAGCCACAGAACCAAAACAAAACGGACGAATCATTCTGAAATGGGATTCAGAAATTCTGAAACTACAATCGCCTAAACCGAATCCCGTAACGGGATCGGGAACCGTATCATCATCGACACTAAAGTAGGGACACGGGGACACGAGATATACCTTGGGTTGCTCGGCTAGAGCTCTCAGATGATAATAGGAAAAGAAAACCATATTCTCGCAGACTCGGGAAAGTCCCAAACTCGCGGACAGCAGTGGAAATCGCTGGAAGAGCAGGTCGGAGACACGAAAATCGCCGAAACCACGGAAACCACAAAAAATACGAAAAGGGGTCGGGGCGGCGCTGGAGGGCGCGCGCGGACAGCCGCGGGATCGGCCGGGGAAGCCGCTAGAGGCCGAAGGGTCGGTCGGAGAGGGCCGGGGGCGAGCGGGAGAGGGCGGCACCGGGTCTAGGGCACGGAGGGCGGGGCACGGCCGGGTCGAAGGCGTGCGGGGGCTCGCTGGACGGGGCGCGGGGCAGAGATGGCGCACGGAGGTCCGGCCGAGGGGTGGCCGGGGCTCTGGTCGGGTGAGAGCTTGGGGAGAGATGGGTTTCATACTGGTAGTTTTTGTGTGGGGGTGAGAGTGGTTTAGTGAGAGAGGGAGGGAGTGGGTTTGGTGTTAATAGAGTGTGGGAGAGGGAATGGAGTGATGGGGAGGACTTGTAGGGAGAAAAATAGGAAGAGCTGGGTCGTGGGGGAACAAGTCCATGGCCGAGGGGTTTGGGATTAGGAATAGGTTTTAGGAAAAATTTTCTTTCTTTTTTTTCCTGCCATAAAAAAAATATATGTGCATGCATAAAAAAATCAGGATTTTTAAAAAAAAGGAAAAATCAAAGTTAGGTTTAGGAAACGGAAGTCGGGTTCGAGTTCGGGGTCGGACCACGGACACGGGATCGGGACTGGGCCACAATCAAAAAATCAATGATTAATTTTAAAAAATAATATTTTCCTAATTTCGACTAATAAATAATAATAATAATAATAATAATAATAATAAAGCTAAGTTTATACTACAAATCCAATAATTAATAAATTCCAAAACTTTGGATTTCATAATCTTTCCTCCTTAGAAAATTTTGTCCTCGAAATTAAAGGCAGGGTTAGGAGTTACCTCAAGTCTCAAACAGATACGGACACTGCTCCCGCATCTTGTCTTCTCGCTCCCAGGTAGACTCGCATGGTGAGTTGTGCCGCCACATAACTCTGACTATCGGCGTCACAGAGTTTCTGGTTCTCTTCTCTCCTATGTCCAATATTGCCACTAGCTTCTCCGGCACTGTGAGACTGGGTCCAATTTCCAGCTCCGAATGGTCCAAGATGTGGCTCGGGTCCGCGATGTAGTATCTCAGCTGCGAAACATGGAAGACGTTGTGGACGCCTTTGAGACTTGGGGGTAGAGCCACCGGATAAGCCACTTCTCCGATCCTGTTAAGTACTTCAAAAGGACCAATATACCTGGGGCTTAGTTTTCCTGCTCTGCCGAAACAGATGGTTCCTCGGGTAGGAGAGATCTTCACGAACATACTGTCACCTTCTGCAAACTCCAACGGCCGTCGACTGCTATCGGCCCAATGCTTCTGTCTGTCCTAGAAAATCCTGAGCTTGTCTTTGATCATCTTTACCTTCTCTGCTGCATCGGTCACCATCTCAGGTCCAAGCAATACCCTTTCTCCTATGTCATCCCAAGCAAATGGAGTACGGCAACGACGTCCATAAAGTGCCTCGAACGGAGTCATACCGATGCTAGCTTGGTAGCTGTTGTTGTAAGAGAACTTCACCAAGTGTAAATGGTCTTCCCAAGACCCTCCAAATTCCAAGACGCAAGATCTCAGCATGTCTTCTAGCGTCTGGATTGTTCTATCTGATTGTCCGTCCGTCTGGGGTTGGTAGGCCGTGCTGAACTTCAGCTGCGTTCCCAAGCTGTCGTGTAAGCTCTTCCAAAAGTGAGAGGTGAATCTGGTATCCCTGTCAAACACAATACTTATCGAAACTCCATGAATCCGGTAGATGTGCCGCATGTACAGTACCGCCAACTTTTTGGTGGATAGACCTACCTTGAAAGGAATAAAGTGGGCTGACTTCGTCAGTCGGTCCACGATAACCCAAATGGCATCCTTTTCTCCTTGGGATCGAGGCAGTCCTGACACAAAGTCTATCGTTATGTGCTCCCATTTCTACTCCAGGATGTCTAGTGGCTGTAACAGTTCTGCTGGTTTCTGTCTGCTAGCTTTTACTTGTTGACAAATTAAACATCTAGCCACATACCTGGATACGTCATTCTTCATTCTGTACCACCACACTATAGTACGCATATCCCGATACATTTTGTTTGCTCCTGGATGTATAGAATACTGTGACTGGTGTGCTTCTTGCATCAGTTCGTTTCTCAGTTTGCCAGTTGGTACGCACAGCCTCGTACCATACTTCAGTGCTCCGTTGCTGGCGATTGAGAAACCTTCAAGTGTTCCTGCCAGTACTTGATCTCTGAGTTTGTAAAGCATCTCGTCCTAGAATTGTGCCTCCTTAACTCTGTCCATTAGACTTGAACGCACTTGCAACTGCATCATTGTTGAATCAGCTCCTGGTACAATAGCTTCTCTTTCCAGTTTCTTTATTTCTTCTTCGGGCAATACAATCTCCAGTCCAAGATTTTCGATGTCCTCCAGTAAATGACGTTTCTTGGTCAAGAACATTGCCATCGGGTATCGACTAAGTGCATCTGCAACAACATTAGCCTTACCCGGATGATACTGCAGGTTGATGTCGAAATCCTTCATCAGCTCCAACCATCGTCTCTGTCGCATGTTCAGCTCCTTCTGAGTGAAAACATATTTAAGACTTTTGTGGTCTATAAATATTTCCACTCTCTCTCCATAAAGGTAGTGCTTCCATAGCTTCGATGCAAATATCATCGCTGCAAGCTCCAAATCATGCGTAGGATAGTTCTTCTCATGAGTCCGTAATTTCCTAGATGCGTAAGCAATTACTTTTCCATGTTATTGAAGAATGCAGCCCAATCCCTTACCGGAAACATCACTATAAATTGAGAAACCGTCGGTACCTGAGGGTAGCGCAAGTATCGGTACCGTTGTAAGCCTCTTCTTCAGTTCCTTAAATGCTGACTGGCAAGCTTGCAACTAAACAAATTCTTCGTTCTTCCTGGTGTGCTTCGTCATCGGTTCGACAATCTTGGAGAAATCCTTCACAAATATCCGGTAGTAGCCATCTAAACCCAAGAAACTTCTGATTTCTGCAACTGAACTTGGTGCAGTCCACTTCTCAATAACAGCTATCTTCATTGGATCCACCGAAATTCCTTCTCCTGTGACAACATGGCCAAGAAAATCCACTTTGTCTAAGAAGAATTCACATTTAGATAGCTTACTATAGAGCTTCTCCTTCCTTAAAGTTCCCAAAACTTTCCTCAGGTGCTCTTCATGCTCTTCTTCAGTCTTCGAGTAGATCAGAATGTCGTCGATGAAGACAACAACAAACTGATCCAGATATTCATGGAAGACCTTGTTCATAAGGTTCATGAATACTGCAGGGGCATTCGTCAGTCCAAACGGCATGACCAAAAATTCATATTATCCATATTTGGTGTTAAACGCCGTCTTTGGAATGTCCTCCTTCCTGACCTTGATTTGATGGTAGCCAGACCTGAGATCTATCTTCAAAAATACCTTATCTCTACTCAGTTGAATTCCACACCTCAATCTGGCGGCAATCCTGGTAGACTATCTGAAAAGACGTCCATGAATTCTGCTATAATAGGGTGATGAGGCCCGGGTTCTTCGGTGATAGAGGAGTAGGTAGCATTCTTCATGTCTTCCGGAGCTCGAGAGATTTCAAACTTCGGTTCTTCTGGTGGGCTGAAGATTACACATCCTCTATGACAATCTATCAGCGCATGCTGTTCACTTAACCAGTCCATCCCTAGGACTACATCATAGTTGGACAAGGACATCACCAGTAAGGGTGTTAAGAATTTATGGCCTGAGATAGTTATGGGACAGTTACAAGTTTCGGTGATGGGTATGGGTCCACCACCGGTCATAACTCTACTAATCATCTTGCTAAGTCCCGTATCTAGGTGGTGTGCAGAAATAAACTTTGATGATATGAAACTGTGTGATGCACCCGAATCAAATAATGCTAGAACGGGATGTTAAAACACATAAATGGAACCTGTGATGATATCCGCGGTGGGTTCCTGCTCTGGTTCCTGCTCGTCTGTTGCTAGGGCAAAAGCTCGCCCGATCTTCTGCTGATGTTGTCCGAACCGTTGTTGCTGAGTGGGTAGATGAGCTCTTTGTTGAGTTTCTTCGGTCCGGTTGAATGCTATGGGGCAGTCCCTCACTTGGTGGGTGGCAGACCCACAAACTAGGCAGTGTCCCAGTTTCTTCTTGCAGATGTTCGCCTGGTGTCCTGGCCTCTTGCAGTAGTCGCAGACAGGGATCTGCTTCTGAGGCATTCTGTCACTGGTCCTTGCCTAATAGTGCTGCTGCTGGTGGTACGAAAGCCTGTTGTTGTTGTTGTTGGGCCTCTTCTGGTTACCCTGGAAGTTGCTAGTTCCAGGATACTCCCTTTTTGAATGAGAAGGCTGGCTCTTCTCCACGTCCTGAGCTCGTATCAGAATCTTTTCGTATGTCTTGGTGCCGCCTGCGATCACAGGGGTACGAATTTCTTCCCTTAGTCCATACCTGAATCTCTTAGCACGATCCTTGGGGTCAGCAACCAAGTTCTTGGCAAAGCGGCTAAGTCGGTCGAACTCTGCCGCATACTCTCCAACCGTCATGTTCCCTTGCTTCAAATCTTGGAACTGTCTTTCTATCTCTCGCAACTCTGATGTTGGGAAGAACTTCCTGCGGAACAGCCACTTGAAGGTGTCCCAGTCAAGCTACATGTCCTGGAGTCGGGGTTCATTCCGGTACCAGGTGCTTGCCACATCTTGCAGCCGGAGTCCTACTGCTTCGGTTTTGAGATCCTCTGGGAGTCGAGCGATGCTCAAGAGACGCTCCATGCTATCGAGCCATTCGTCGGCGTAGATGATTCCCTCGGTTCCTTTGAAAGGTCGAGGGCCCTGCTTCTTGAAACTCTCTATATCTCCGACCTTCACATAATAATACGCCTCTTATCAAATGTATGACCTTAATGATACATAAATTAACTCTTGGATTTAGGTTTACCTTAGTAGGCCTTAGTTTTGATTGAGCTGTTCCTCCTCTCTCGAGGGCAGCCATAGCCACGTTATGGGTATTCTCCATGCCTTCTCTCATGATCGTGGTCTGCTCGCGATGGGCTTCAGCTTGGGCTGCAGTCTGTTCACGATGAGCTTCAGCTTGGGATCTCTGGACCTCCAGTACTCCTCGTAGCAGACCTACGAGCTCGGTGGGGTCCACCGGTACTTGTGGGGCAACTGGTGCGGGTACTACCGCAGGGGACTGCGACTCAGTCCGGGGAAGTACAGGTTCTGCCGTTTGCGCTGTAGTAGCGTAAACGGGATGGGGTGCTAGTGTAGCATGGGGGACGATCAGTCAGCTGTAAGGGAGGTGGGTTCCGGCGTGCTTGAGGAGGTGGGGTGTGATTGGTAGATGACACCTTATCTTTAGCAGGGCCGGAACGGGTGGTCTTCCTTTTGGCCATACTCTGGAAGGTTTAGGATGCAATACATAAGCAAGGTATCCTACCCGTCTATAATCAAACAAAAATATTTATATATATATATATATATATATATATATATATATATATATATATATATATATATATATATATATAATTTGGACCTATGTTGTGACAAATCAATGTTCTAGTGTTCTAATTGTTTCTAGGTATATTTTTCCTAAATTGCTGTTTCTGACCTGCATGGGCCACCACTAAAAACATGTCACGACCCGATCCTAAATTATTGGGTCGAATCGGATCATGCCCAGCATGTACCGTGGTGAGACGGCGGCAGTAAGCTGTTCTATATGCAGGTATTCACAACAACATCTATATATTTGTCACAACTCAATGTACGGAAATTTTAAAACTTTTATTCAACATTTAAAAAGTACAATTGGAAATGAAAGAACTGAAATAAAGTGCTGAATTCAAAATTAACAAAACTCCAAAACAATAAAACTAGAAAACTGGAAACGACTAGCTGAGCGGTCGGCTCGTAGGTCTCAGGTCCTGCGTCCTCCAAGGGGGACTCCGGCAACACCACAGGGTACAAAACCGGGTCATAGTAGCTATTGTACAATAGCTCAGCATCCTTAATGTCACCTAAAAATGTTGTCTCCAGTCAGGAGGGAGCAAGTACGAATATGTATCTCATATTTCAAGTAATAATGGAAAAGTGCAGGCTAAACAGTTGATACAATATTTTCTAGCATTTTAACAATTGAAAATAATGTGATTTGAATGTGTATTCGTCTTTGACCGGCTTGGGTTATACAATAGCGTCCTAGCGACGCGATATGGCTTATCCCCGTGTGTAAGAGGGGTAAGCTCACACAATATGAAATATGAGGGGTATTGGCCATAAACGTTACACTATTCCCCTAATCCCACAATCAATATCAATCAATATCTGAACCCTAGGAGAGGGTTCCGTATAGCAATGTGGTTTAAATATGCAGCTTGACAATTACTAAATAAAATACAAGAAAACATAACCGTAACTTGTCTCTGTTAATTGACTGGATCGGGAAAATCGGTACCGAGGAGGATGTCAAGTTCGTCTCCGAGATCCTACAGTTGAGAACCTTGGCTTAGAACCATAATGAAACCATTCTAGGTGTGCTAGTTACAATCTCTAGAAGTAGACCCTAGTCATATTTTAGATTATTTAGTTAACCTTCGGTAACGCTTTAACATCGCGAGCT
Organism: Iris pallida; assembly: GCA_029216955.1. NCBI lineage: Eukaryota > Viridiplantae > Streptophyta > Magnoliopsida > Asparagales > Iridaceae > Iris > Iris pallida. Next base: position 2,623,214 of record JANAVB010026197.1, on the reverse strand, counting down.
ACGTGCGTTGTCAATTAGTTGGATATCCGGTTTCTAATTTACTTGGGAAAAATTAGCCGTTACCGGTTAATTTGCAAAACTTTGTATTTTTATATCATATGTATAAAACTACATTTTCCTTTTAGTGATAAAACATGGACTTCGTTAACTTACCAATATTTTATTCAAGTTAATTTATCGTAAAAAATCTTATTAATTTTATATAAAATAATTAATACCTAAATTATAATTACGCGTCTAATAACGAAAACTAACTCAGAAAAGAAAGTAAAAACCTAAACTACACAATACAGGGTCACAGCGAAATAAAATAGAAAACTGGGCTTATGTCCTTTACAAATTTTTACATAAATTAATTAATTCCTAGGGCGAGCTCTGAGTGCCGCGAACGGTCCAAACAGTAGGCCGAAGTCCTGCACCAAAAATACTAACAGCAGTACCAGTTCTAAAAATAATTATAAATATAAATATAGTTGTAAAATGCGTCTCAGACTTGGTCCAAATGTCATATTGCTGGCTAGCACCTCAACGTATAGGAACCCTGTAGCGTTTGCGCTTCGTCGAGGCTCATTCGACTGATATGGTCGTCGCCTAACTGGTGATACAAAAATCCATAAAATCCGAAAACCAGCAAATCTAATCTATAAATTATTTGCAAAGACCGGTTTTTTTTTGAAAATAGGTTTTACTCAAATTGCTAATTTTATACGAAAATCCCTTTTTAAAAAAATATTTTTCCGAAAATTTGGGCATCATCTCCTCTGTATTTGGGACAACCTAATCCTGAGAAAATACTAACCCAACATCAATGACTGTCCCCAAACAAGAAAACACCAAAAATCCCTCCAAAAGTAAATATCCAACCCGAAAACACATCACAATTATATATAGCCAAAGCCACAGAATACTCCCGAAATAAATTCGGAGATCCTGAAATAAAGTTCGGGAAACCGAAAGCTACAGAATGAATCATTCTGAAATGGGATTCAAAAATTTTGAAACTACAATCGCCTAAACCGAATCCCGTAACGGGATCGGGAACCGTATCACCATCGACACCAAAGTAGGGACACGGGGACACGAGATATACCTTGGTTTGCTCGGCTAGAGCTCTCAGATGATAATAGAAAAGGAAAACCACATTCCTGCGGACTCAGGAAAGTCCCAAACTCGCGGACAACAGCGAAAATCGTCGGAACAGCAGGTCGGAGTCACGGGAATTGCCGAAACCACGGAAACCACGAAAAACACGAAAACACGGAAACCACAGAACAGCGCTGGACAGCGCTGTTGGAACAGCAGGGCGCACGCGGGCTGAGCGTTCGGCCTGGGCTGGCCGGAGCGGGGTCGGGGCGGCGCTGGAGGGCGTGCGCGGCTGGGTCGGGCGCGGACAGCCGCGGGATCGACCGGGGAAGCCGCTGGAGGCCGAGGGGTCGACCGGAGAGGGCCGAGGGCGAGCGGAAGAGGGCGACGCCGGGTCTAGGGCACAGCGGGCGGGGCACGACCGGGTCGGAGGCGCACGGAGGCTCGCTGGACGGTGCGCGGGACAGAGATAGCACGCGGAGGTCCGACCGTGGGGTGGCCGGGGTTCTGGTCGGGTAGGAGCTTGGGGAGAGATGGATTTCGTGCTGGTGGTTTTTGTGTGGAGGTGAGAGTGGTTTGGTGAGAGAGGGCGGGAGTGGGTTTGGTGTTAATAGAGTGTGGGAGAGGGAATGGAGTGATGGGGAGGACTTGTAGGGAGAAAAATAGGAAGAGCTGGGTCATGGAGGAACAGGTCCATGGCCGAGGGGTTTGGGATTAGGAATTGGTTTTAGGAAAAATTTTCTTTTTTTTTTCCTGCCATAAAAAAGTATATGTGCATGCATAAAAAAATCAGGATTTAAAAAAAAAAGAGAAATCAAAGTTAGGTTTAGGAAACGGAAGTCGGGTTCGAGTTCGGGGTCGAACCCCGGACACGGGATCGGGACTGGGCCACAATCAAAAAATCAATAATTAATTTTAAAAAATAATATTTTCCTAATTTTGACTAATAAATAATAATAATAATAATAATAAATATAATAATAATAATAATAATAATAATAATAATAATAATAATAATACTAATAAAGCTAAGTTTACACTAAAAATCCAATAATTAATAAATTCTAAAACTCTGGGTTTCACAAGGAAGTGGGTCACAGGATTTCCGAACTAATATAAATAGAACAACGATGTTGCATGGACCGCGGTTTCTGACCGCGGTCCTGGCCCACAGCCACACGTCGGCCTCCCATTAGAGGGGGGTTCCGAATTTTCTGGGCGTGGGCCCCGTGTAGTGCAGGGGGGCGAATGGGGGGTGGACACGGCGCGAACACAGACGCGGTCCACCCCCTGGCGAGCCATTTAGCATTTTCATAAATAGAAACCCTATTCTAATATTTGTGAGCTTTGGCTCATTTGGTTGGGAAGATGAAGTTGCATAATAGAAGTCCCAGGTTCGATCCTTGGTTGTTGTATGCTGTGAAGGTTTATTTTTCCTTTTTGTGTTGTTTCCTATTCCTTTGCCTTGGTAACTTTTTCCTAATACAAGATTAACTATAGGTTGCCAACACTCGTAATAAATTAGAACCCATTATAAAACCCAAAATCTGAATAAATAATTAAATTGGGTATTTGCAAGGGTTGTTTGGCTTTTAACTCCATTCGTATAATTTTATATTAATATTAATTATTATAGTTAGTATTATTATTATATTTATTTTTATTACTATATATAAGGTTGGTTAATAATTATAATTTTATTTATTGGAATCAATTCATTTATAGCTTTAATTTAGAGCCTTGTTTGATTAGTTAAATTGAGCTCATTCCCTTCTTTTAAGTCATTTAATTCATAAGCCTTTCTTCCTATTTTCTTCCTAAGCCTACTACCCAAGCCCAAACTCATTTAACCCACTCACTCGTTCAACCCACATCCCGACTCCTCACCACCACTCATGCACCCTGCTACTTGTTCTTTTCTCTCTCCTCACGTACAAACAAAGAGAAATCCAGAGAACTTTTCTCCAGAACCATTTCTCCCTCACAAAACCTTCACAAACTCCACCATAACTCCCTCCTCACTCCACCATTCCACGAACCGATCGTGCCACCATGCTCCTCGTTCTACACTGCTCCTATCTAGACCCCAACTAGCTACCTTCCGACGACCGACCGACGTCGATTGCTGCACGCAGCGCCCGCGTCCGCGTCCCGGCGTCTGTCCCCCGCGTGCTCGCCATTCGATGATCTCCGTGCACTTGTCCGACGTTAATTCCCCGGTGTTTCGAGCCCCTTCGTACGCCGTTCCGAGGCCTGCCCTCGGTTCTCCTTCTTCAACTTTTCGGTCGGATCTGTCAGAAGGTTTTGTTCATTTCCAGAATAGGAATTAGATAGAAAATCCAATTTCTGTCCGACCAGAATTTACAGAATAAAGCTCTGTCAATTTCGGGATACCTAGTTTTCTAATTTAAGTATGTGATTTGTTAATTAGATTAATTCATTAATTAATGAATAACGGTTAGACTATTATTGCTAGTAATATTTATGCCATTATAAATTGTTGGGTTATAGATATAATTTAGAATAAATGTTTTACGTGAAATGGTTAAATTAGTAATTAATATTACTGTAGTCTTATTAGAATATAATTTTAGAATAATATCTAATTAATGTCCTTAGTAATTATTATTAAAAATAAAATTATTATTAAATAAATGATTATCGTAATAATCATTGTGTTTTAGACTTAAAAGTATTTATTAAATATGTTACGATATTTCTACGTAAATAAAATATTATTTAGTTTCAAAAATATTTTTATTACCAAAAAAGGGTATTTTGTATATAAGTAAACCTTACTAAAGTATTAGTTCTCTTTATTAAAAATAAAAACCCGTTTATTACTTATTTTTAAATAAAAATAGTAATTCACATGTTATTAAAATAAATAATTTTATTTAAAAAGATTGTTTTATTCAGTAGTTGCTAATTACAGATATTACGTAAAAATATTAAAATAGTATTATGCATCAATTATTTTCATATTCACAAATAATTACTAATTTTGGCACGAACTTATTATTAATTAAATTAATGAATATTTCCATTTAGGAAATGGCAAGTTTTATTTATTCACTAAAAAGTATTTTTTCTATATTCTCATTTAGAGGTTCTCTAAAAATATTTTATAATTAAGTAAAGATTTTAGTATAATTATTAGTGACTTTAGAGTCTAGAATATTATTATATTATTAATAAGTTGATTAATTAGAATTATAGCAAAACCTTAGACTGACAACTAAGTCATGTTTTACTAAATGTAGGGTTCAATTCCGGACTTTAGCTTATTTTTATATATCAAAATATTTATATATTATTATTTATGAAGTATGCCACAACTTTAACTCATTTTCATACTGTCATGTCCCAGTTCCAAAATACTTAGGAACTAAGACATGAGCATTCCAGCTATACGAACTAGAATAAGTTACGCATTTTAATGGAATTACTCTAGTCGTAGTATGCTGTACCTAAACTATTCAGTCACAAAAAATCTATAATCTCTATAATCTCATCCACAAAATCAAGCAACAACAACACAGATAGAGATATAATGAATGAACTGAAATAAAATATAATAAAGATCTATAATATCCAATACAAATGATCTGTCTGTAAAATATAGTCGTCACCTATAACACCAGGAACCAAGACAAGTTTCATATGATTCCAAATTTGTATTTTAGTTGATAATTAAATATATCGCATCATTAGAAACATTGTATCGATACTTAACTCACGGGATCCCGTTCGGATCCAATTGATTGCTTGATTGACTCATTGACTTGGAATTGGGGAGTAGTACTGTTAGCACATGTGGTCAATGCCCCTTATTGCCTCATTGTGGATAGATGAAGCCCCACCTCACTTAGGTTGAAGACGGACCGTGTTCACTAGAACGCATATTGCCTCCATCTCCAGCCGGCCACGGGATGCTACACACTCAAAACACTATTGCTAGTTGTAGATTGCATCATTATTATTTCTAGAGATTTACTGCTTCACTGATTCTTTATTATTATTTAGAAAGATAAATTATGTTCTAAAAACTATTTCTTGCATCTTTAGTTATTTTATTAAAATGCTGGAATAAATATATATGTTCTTGCTCCTTTCATGACTGGATACCAACATTTTTAGCTGACTGCGATGACAAGGAGCTTGCTTTTAGTTTTTACTACGGACCCGACTTGGGTTCCAAGGAGATAGTTGAACCCGGACAGGGAGCCAGGAAGTTATAGCCGCACCTTACTGTTTTAGTTTCTTTTAATGTTGTAATAAAAGAACAAGTTGTAATAACGTAACACTTTTATTTGCTTGTGTGTTGTTCCAGATAGACATCTAGTTTTTAATTGAATGTTTTAAATAAAATTTTTATTTTTCGCAGCTTAGAATGTTGTGCTTGAGTTACTACTGCTTGATACAGCTTACTGCCTCTGTCTTATAGAGGTGCAGGCTGCGCATGATCCGACTGGACTCAGTATCTTGGGATCGGGTCGTGATATATTTTCAGTGGTGGCCCATACAGGTCCTCAGTTTTGTAAAATTTGGTCTAGTCAACTTAGTCTAGACGAACATGCAGTCCTGTACCTTGACTTAGGTCTAAGTATGAATTTAGGAAAACAGACTCTAGAAACAAGTAGAAGACTTAGACTATTTGAAAAATTTTGACCCATCACAACATAGGACTGAAATTATCTATCTATATATCTATTTTTGATTGCTTATAGATTCGTAGGTTACCTTGCCTATGTTGCTTCCTAATCATTCCAGAGAATGGCAAAGGGAAGAACCAACTGTTCTGGCCATGTTTCTAAGGAGGCTGAATCCTCAGAGCACCATCCCGTAGAGTCAGCAACTGGTCCACATCCTTTAAGAAATTTCTAGAGGCGGAAATATTTTCATTAATTCTTCCATTCAACTTGAAATCTTACTATTCCTATTGGTTAGAGTCAGGCTTGATCAATTCCATAAGTTTATGTCCTCAATCCATTGAATAGTAAAAGGTCGAAGAACAGATACTCCTTTTTAACTTCAATCAATTCCTTCTTTTTACAAGTAAGTGATTTCTTGATTCTCAAAGATCTAATATCTAAAGAACATGTACTTATGTCACTTTCTATCATGATTAGAACTTTTAGAACTTATTTGAATTTTCATAAACTCCCTTAAAATTTTTATGGATAAAGTTGAAAAAATATTCGACGACCTACTATGGCGTGGCAGATGCGCACTGCAGTCATTTATCTGGATTATGGAGACTGCGAGTTCACTGCAGCCAACTGCGCACTGGCAAGGCATGGACCCAAACTTAAAGTAATTTCAGTTATTCATAGGTTTTCGGATATTATTGAGACTATATCCTAAAAACATAATATTTGATCTCTTGAGTGTTTCCATCAATATTAGATAAAGTTGATAGAATACTTGGTGATCTATCATTATTCGAGTCATGGAACCAAATGTTCACTGTAGCCAGATGTACACTATACAGACGGGGCATGAACTCTAGGAAAAATAACTTCGGATATGTATGGTTTGGTTTGCAGATACTATTGAGACTATATCCATGTTATATATCATGTTTGATCTCTTATCGCTATTGGCAACTTTACCAAAAATTATCTTGATTGAACTTAGCCTTATTTAAAATATTAGCAGTAAATCTCATTTACAGAAACCTTTTATATCACCATATGTTTTCTATAGAATTTTTCCTTGATTTGTCATAGAAATTCATTAGGACCATTTTTCGACACTTATTGGCTGATCTCTTTCATGGTTTGACTATAGTGTATTGCACATATTTTTTTAATAGTTCCATGTTATGATAACTATATATATATATATATATATATATATATATATATATATATAAGTGTGTGTGTGTGTGTGTGTGTGTGTGTGTGTGTGTGTGTGTGTGTGTGTGTGTTTGTGTGTGTGTGTGTGTGTATTATAGATAGCCATGTATATTAGATAATTGATATACAATTATGGATGCATGTATGTATGTGTATATAGTTGATAGCTATATATATAGGGGAAACATAAATAGGTTACCTAGATTATTTTTAGGAATTCTTGGGAACTAGTATTTTCAATTAGGTCAGGGTAGGAAATGTGGTAGAAGAAGATCTTGGGTAAGTTAGTTAGTAATAAGAGAATTATAGATTATAGAGTTTGTGATTTATTAGTTTGTAAAGATATTTCCTTCATGTATATCCTATTTTGTAACTGTCGTTTGATTTTCTTAAATCTGTTGTTTGATTTTTTCTAAATCTTGTAATAGTGACTTGACTTTTCTTATATTCTTATAATTACTATTCAGTTTTCAATATATATATATATATATATATATATATATATATATATATATATATATATATATATATATATATACTAGATTTTGTTTACGATAATATCACTTTGATTACATTCATTACCACATCTGGACGACCCTTAATTGCATTATATGATTTTGATCGTAACTAGACTTTATTTCTAATATTGATCATGCCTTGATGGTTTGGATATTAACTTAATCATGCCATGATGAGTTTTTGGTTTTTCTTGGTTATGATTAGATCTTGAGCATAGCTAAATAATTTTTTATCATATTATGAGCATGTCTAACTTGATAATAATCATATGTATATTATTGGTCTATTTTCTAAATGATTTTGATCTTAATCACAATCATGCCTAAACGATTTAATTCTTTTATCATGTTTCAAATCAATTCTAAAATTTAAATTTTTTCATACTTGAATTTGATTTCTAGTAAACCAAAATTTTAAAATTTTGTTTTGATTATTCTTAGTCGTACCATTTCTATATTAATCGTATTTTTAGCATTTTTAGCATTTCTGTTTTGATTATTCTTAGTCGCAATCATGGCCATGCTACTTATACCTAAATGATTTCTTATTGGAATTAGGTCACAATTTTATTCTTGGTCGTAGATAGAATTTAATTATAATTATATTATTTTGGTACTATTTTTACTATGCTTAAATTTTGATTTTGATCATGTTTAGGATTTAACCATGACAAATCATTATGTATTATTTTACCATGCCTAGATTTTAAACCTGATCACTCCTAGGTCATCATGATTCTACTAGTCGTATCTAAATTTCGATTATATGTTTAACCGATTTTAATCATTTTCAAAATTTTCGTATTTGGTTATTCGTAATGGTGCTTATCGTGTCATTTGAATTTTCGAGGACGAAATTTTGTAAGGTGACATATTTCTAACTACATCAATTCGAAATTTCTGCTCTTGAGGATTTTGAAGTTGTAAAGTTCTTTTCCTAAATTTATAATTCCATTTTGAAATCAATGTCATTATTTTTTTTTAAAAAAACTTATAAAATCATTTTAGATTATTTTAAAATTATATTTTTCCTGAATGTTATTATCTAATTAATTAATTTAATTTTAGGATTATATTAAATATTTAATTAGTAATCTTATTTTAGATTTATTCATAAATTAATTATTGAGAGCCTACCAAGCCTTGGACTTGGATTGTGGGCTATAGGCTTTGGGTTAGAAAGATAGCAATTACATTATGGATATTAGACCGCAGAGAGAAAAGCCTGAGGAACACCGTTATTTCGCTAGTCAGAGTAGCATGGCGACACCACTCCTCAGGCGAGTCTACCTGGGAGTGAGCGGCTAACATGAGTGAGAAATACCCCCACATATTGAGGTATGACTGTACCCCTATTTATACTCTTAGAATTTCGAGGACGAAATTTTCTAAGGAGGAAAGATTGTAAAACCCACAATCTGAATAAATAATTAAATTGGGTATTTGCAAGGGTTGTTTGGCTTTTAACTCCATTAGTATAATTTTAGATTATTATTAGTTATTATAGATAGTATTATTATTATATTTATTTTTTATTACTATATATAAGGTTGGCTAATAATTTATAATTTTATTATTGGAATCGATTGATTTATAGCTTTAATTTAGAGCCTTGTTAATTAGTTAAATTGAGCTCATTCCCTTCTTTTAAGTCATTTAGTTCATAAGCCTTTCTTCCTATTTTCTTCTTAAGCCTACTATCCAAGCCCAAACCCATTTAACCCACTCACTCGTTCAACCCACATTCCGACTCCTCACCACCACTCACGCACCCTACTACTCGTTCTTTTCTTTCTCCTCACATACAAACAAAGAGAAATTCGTAGAACTTTTCTCCAGAACCATTTCTTCCTCATAAAAACCTTTACAAACTCCACCATAACTCCCTCCTCACTCTACCATTTCCCGAATCGATCGCGCCACCATGCTCCTCGTTTTACCCCGCTCCTATCTAGACCCCAACTTTCCACCTTTCGACGACCGACCGATGCTGACCGCCGCACCCATCGCCTGCGTCCGCGCCCCGGTGTCCGCCGCCCGCGTCTGCGCCTCCCGCACTCCTGCGTGCTCGCCGTTCGACAATCTTCGTGCACTTGTCCAGCATTTTCTCGGCTTTTCGAGCCCCTTCGTACGCCGATCCGAGTCCGAGGCCTCCCCTCGGTTCTCCTTCTTCAACTTTTCGGTAGGATCTTCTGTCAGAAGGTTATGTTCATTTTCAGAATAGGAATTAGATAGAAAACCCAATTTCTGTCAGACCAGAATTGACAGAATAAAGCTCTGTCAATTCCGGTATAGCTAGTTTCCTAATTTAAGTATGTGATTTGTTAATAAGATTAATTCATTAATTAATGAATAACGGTTAGACTATTATTGCTAGTAATATTTATGACATTATAATGAATATTTCTATTTAAGAAATGACAAGTTTTATTTATTCACTAAAAATATATTTTTCTAATATTCCCATTTAGAGGTTCTCTAAAAATATTTTATAATTAAGTAAAGGTTTTAGTATAATTATTAGTGATTTTAGAGTCTAGACTATTATTATATTATTAATAAGTTGATTAATTAGATTTATAGCAAAACCTTAGACTGGCAATTAAGTCATATTTTACTAAATGTAGGGTTCAATTTCGGGCTTTAGCTTGTGTGTTTTTCAGTCGTCACCTACAACATCGGGAACCAAGGCAAGTTTTATATGATTCCAAACTTATATTTTAGTTAATAATTAAATATATTGCATCATTAGAAACATTGTATCGACACTTGACTCACGGGATCCCGTTCGGATCCAATTGATTGCATGATTGACTCATTGACTTGGGATTGGGGAGTACTGTTAGCACCTGTGGTCAAAGCCCTTTATTGCCTCATTGTGGATAACTGAAGCCCCACCTCACTTGGGCTGAAGTCGGACCGTGTTGACTAGAACACAAATTGTTTTAGTTGCACCTTACTGTTTTAGTTTCTTTTAATGTTGTAATAAAAGAACAAGTTGTAATAACGTAACACTTTTCTCTGCTTATGGGTTGTTCCAGATAGACATCTAGTTTTTAATTAAATATTTTAAATAAAAGTTTTATTTTTTGCAGCTTAGAATGTTGTGCTTGAGTTACTACTGCTTGATACAGCTTACTGCCGCCGTCTCACAACGGTACAGGCTGGGCATGATCCGATTGGACCCAATATGTTGGGATCGGGTCGTGACACCCATATTCCAACACCAGTGAGTATTAGCCCACTTGGTTGGGTAGGTGGGTGTGTATTGGAGTGGTCTTGGGTGTTTTTGTGAGGATTTTATGGGGGGTTCTTAGGTGCATTTTTGCCATTAAATATATTGTGTCATCAACTTAATATATTTTTTGTGGCTATCAACCCTAATACTTAGCCAACCTTAATGACTAGGACCTACTACAACATGGTAAGGAGTAGTCATAGTAAAATTTTAATTTTTAATAAACTATAAGTATTTTTATCAGTAACCCTTATAGCAAATAATTAAAATTCTAAAATTATTCTATAGGCTCCTTGGACTCGATTTTTGTGCCAGACTTTCACACTCAGCTTTCGATTACATGCAAGTATACCTTGCCACTATGTTTCATCATTCAGTTACATTTTATCTATCTGCTATTTTACTTGATATATCACATGTGCGCGTTCGAGTACGACTCTGGGTACAACCAACGAAATACGTTGTGTCTCTATTTTCTAACCTAGGCTATAGGAGACTACCCTTACATTGCTGAACGGATACACCGATATCCCACAGGACCCTGACACTACTTTGGACACGGAGAGATGATGATGATATAGGACAAGTATCCCCATACTCGACTGGTCATCTGTACGACGGAGCGTGTGTCAGCATAGTCATGTTGGTCATTTTATTGTACTGCTACTGGACTTCTGATTAGGGATTGAACATGACGAGGAGTCAACATATTCTAGATTCATTAGTGGGGAGGACAGTAACTAGACGTAGGGGCTACGAGTTTTTGTTCATTTAATGTTGTTGCATGACGGGTGACCGGAGGGAGTACCACTGAACGAGTGCCCATGACATCATTGACAGCCCTATATGTCAAAAGTTGTCCTCATTTGCATATACACATAGTGGATAGAGTACCCCTGATTCTTTATGCTTTTCATACCGTAGTGACATGTATATTATGTATCTTGTTGCGTCCCGCTGAAGACCTGGTCTCCTTCCAGGTTTAGACGAGCAGGACTATCCGGAGACATACGGGCCGGGACCTGACGTTGGAGCCGAGGTCGGGGAGATATTCCCAGGAGAGCACCTCTGATCTTGGGTACGGTACCATCGGATGCAGTCTATCATTCGTAGTCTGTATCTAATTATCTTACTTTCAGCACTTTCATTCTGTATTTCCTTTAGTACTCTATTTTCAGACTATTTGAGTAATGGATATGTCTCCACCAACTTTATATTCAATATGGTTCTGTATGACTTATTATGATTACATGACTTACTCGTATTCAGACTAGTTTATTTTATATTATGTTGATGAGATTTAACATGCATGTGATTTGGTATTGTTTAGATCAGTACGTATTCGAGGACATCGTTAAATTGGGAAAATTCTTGAATACATATCTGCTGGCCTTGTTACGTATTCCGATCCTGAGTATTTTGGGACTGGGGCATGACATAGTTTTTATGGTGGCCCATGCAGGTCAAAAATTAAATTGTGTTGGTTACGTTATTGTGCCAAGCGAGCCTGTAATAGGATTAGAGTTTTAGAATCTCATTAACATGCTTGATCATCATTCTTGATTCCACACTTATCCTAAAATTTGATCTTTTAGGCTACATTTTATTGATTCTACCCATTTCTAATCTTGTCCTTAAATCTTTGGCCAGAGAGATGAATCTCCACAATGGACGCATTGCATAGCCGGAAGATGTTTCGCGAGGCACCAGAGCATCTGGAGAGCAGCTTACGGAGCAGACACTCATGTTGACTCCTTCACCCAACTTTCAGCAGGGTCAGTCCTTCCGACAGTCGGAGGTGACAATTGTAGAGGAGCCGACTCAGCAGCAGTCGGACCATTCAGGCCAGCAGGCCCAGAGACGGGGGGAGGAACCATTGCCTCCACTACCACCATTTCCTCTCCAGGGGCTGTATCCATTCCTGCCCCAGCCTGGTCAGCAGGTACCGCCACCAGATAGCCCTACATTTATGTACCAGTTCTTCCAGGGCATGATACAGGTCCAGTGGTAGCAGAACGAGCTTATGAGGAAGAGCATTGAGTCGGGGAGGCCAAGCACCATCGACAAGTTCAGAGTGATGTAACCCCCTCCATTCAAGGGCACCGAGGATCCGTTCGAGGTGAACGAGTGGCTCGTTAACACTGATCAGATGTTGGAGGCAGTTAAGCTACCCAAGGAGAAATAGATAACTGCCGTCCGCATGCAACTGAAGGACTTAGCCCACCACGATGGAAGCTAAAAGAGCAGCACTTCGAGGAACCACCAACTTGGAGGGAGTTCCGTAGGCTATTCCTGGAGCAGTACTTTTTGCCTGTAGCCAAGTTCGAGCTCCAAGGGAGTTCACTCATCTCCGTCAGGGCAGCATGACGGTGAGTGAGTATAATGTAGGCTGAGCAGATTCGCCCCTTTGCTGGTTGAGGACGAGTCAAACAAGGCTCGAATGTTCCACCAGGGACTCAACTATAAGCTCAGACAGCTCACTGGCACTGTGGCTCATACTACTAGAGGAGAGATTTTGAGCATGACGAAGATTCATGAGGCTATCTTGTGGGAGAGGGCTCCCGATAGGCGGGTTGGCGCTGCAGCACCAACACCGAGAGCAGCACCAAGTGGACCGATTAGCGTCCAGTCATTCAGCAGTAGCAGAGGACAGCTCCTTACTCAAAGGATAGGCCTACTTGTCATTTCTGTGGCAAGGTAGGACTCATCCAGCGGGACTACCGCAAGAGCCTGGAGAATTGCTTGATTTGTGGGTCCAACCAGCATCAGACCCAGGAGTATGGCAGATATCGACCTTCCGGGATGCGTCAGGGAGCAGCTTTTCCAGCATCTCAGCAGGTACCGAGGCCAGTGGCACCAGGAGCTCAACGTCCTCCAGTTCAGAGCAAGTATCAGCGATGCCCACCCTTGATATCGCAGGCAGCACAGTTTAGCAGAATTAGGCTCCAGGCGGGGGCACCTAGGTAGGGACATGTTTATGCCATAACCATTGAGGAGCCCGAGCTTGAGGGAGAGATCATCGCAGGTACCATTACAGTAGCTTCATTTCTTGCTCATGCATTATTTGATTCTGACGCTACGAATTCCTTTCTGTCTATTAGTTTGATAACCATGCATAGAGTAGCGACATAGTCCTTGCCTAAGCATTTCAGGGTACTTACTGGGGTGGTATAGTGCCTGTCAGTAACACTTGTAGAGGATGTTCTATAGTTATGAATGATAGAGTAATAAGGGCATGATTTTTGGTGTTTGATATGCCAAACTTCGATGTCGTCCTTAGGATGGACTGGTTGAGCAAGTATCATGCTATGCTAGACTGCCGGCATGGATGTGTGATTTTTAGACCCCCAGGACAACCAGAGTTCGAGTTCTGTAGAGAAGCCATTGAAGGAGGCGGCCAGCCAGTTAATGGGATGCAGTTGGCGATAGAGGGCATTCTTAATCCTCTTGTCGTAGACGATTTCCAGGATGTTTTCCAGAGGAGCTTCTAGATCTGTCACCTGATAGAGAGGTAGAGTTCACTATAAACTAGATTCTGGGATCCAAAACGGTCTCTTCCCGTGTGTACCAGTTAGCATCGAAGGAGTTGGATGAGCTGAAGATTCATGTTGATGAGTTGTTAGACAAGGGCTTTATTCGATCTAGTGCTTCGCCTTGGGAGAACCATTTCTGTTCGTGCCGAAGAAGGATGGGATGGTACGCTTATGCATCGACTACATGAAGTTGAATACAGTAACAGTGAAGTACAAGTACCCTCTGTCGTGCATTGATGATTGTTCGACCAGTTGAGTGGAGCGTGGTTTTTTTTAAAGATTGATCTCCGGTCCATCTGCTATCAGATCAAGGTTCGAAAAGAGGACATTCCAAAGACAGCCTTCCGGTCAAGATACGGGCACAACGAGTTTCTAGTGATGCAGTTTGGTTTAACCAACGTGCCTGGAATGTTCATGAACCTGATGAACAAGGTATTTCATCAGTATTTGGACAAGTTTGTCATAGTTTTCATAGATGATATCTTGGTATATTCTAAGAGCCACGAGGAGCACGAGGATCATCTCAAGATCGTGCTGGAGACACTTCGCTAGGAGAAGGTGTATGCCAAGCTTAGCAAGTGTGAGTTTTGTTTGGACATGATATCTTTTTTTGGTCATATCATCACTGGCGATGGACTGTTAGTTGACCCAGAGAAGATTACCGCAGTTGAGACGTGGCCTACGCCGACGTTAGTATCAGAGGTTAGGAGTTTTCTCAGACTTGTCGAATATATCAGAGGTTCGTGGAAAACGTCTTAAGGATTGTCGGGCCTATGACGCGTTTGACGTATAAGGACCATAAGTTTGTTTGGATGGAGGAGTGTTAGTTGGCACCTATCTTGACGCTTCCTATGAGATCTAGAGGATTCATGGTTTATAGCAATGCATGTGGGAGTGGAGTGAGATGTGTATTGATACAGCATGCCAATGTTGTAGCATATGCATCAAGGCAGCTGAGGATATATGAGAAGAACTATCCGATGCACGATCTGGAGCTAGCTGCGGTGATATTTGCACTAAAGCTATGGAGGCATTATCTGTATGGAGAACAGGTCGAGATTTTTACTGATCACAAGAGCCTGAAGTACATTTTCACCCAGAAGGAGCTGAACATGAGACAAAGACGTTGGCTAGAGCTGATGAAGGACTATGATATTGAGCAACAATATCACCCTGGCAAGACGAATGTTATAGCAGATGCTTTGAGTAGGAAGCCTATGGACTACTTCTTGACGACTCAACATCGCTTCCTTTAGGAGCTCGGGATAGAGGTTACACATCCAGGTATGGATGGACAGTTAGCTAACCTTGAGGTTCAGTCCTTGTTGGTAGAGAGGATGAAGGAAGTTCTGCCTACAGATGCTATATTTCAGAGGCTCCGAGAGTGGACAGAGGCAGGCATGCAGACTGGACTGCAAATTTACGAGGACAAAACATTGAGGTATGAAGATCGCCTATATATTTTGAATGGAGAGTTACGTCAGGAGCTGATGACTGAAGCGCACAGTTCAGTGTACTCTATTTATCTCGGTGGTACGAAGATGTACCGAGATCTAAGCAATACTACTGGTGGCATCGAATGAAGAAGAAGATTACTAGATTTGTGGCAATATGTTTGGTCTGTCAGCAGGTCATGGCCGAATATCAGAGATCAGCAGGACTACTGCAACCGCTTTCCATTCCTGAATGGAAGTGGGAATATATCATGATGGACTTTGTCATAGGATTTTCGAGGAGCCCCAGCGGAAAGGACACAGTCTGGGTTATCATGGATCGACTTACCAAGTCGACGCACTTCTTGTCCTTCAAAGTTGGGCAATCGATGGAGATCTTGGCGGATATGTACATGAGGAAGATTATACGTTTGCATGGAGTGCCAGTCAGCATTGTGTCAGACCGAGACTCGAGATTCACATCTCATTTCTAGAGGAGCATGCAGGAGAGCCTCGGGACTCGGCTGAAGTTCAGTACTACATACCACCCGCAGACAGATGGCCAGTCTGAATGGACAATTCAGACATTTGAGGATATGCTCAGGGCATGCTTGCTTGACTTCTGGGGATCATAGGAGGACCATCTACACCTGCCAGAATTCTTCTACAACAACAGTTACCAGGCCAGCATTCAGATGGCATCCTTCGAGGCACTTTATAGAAGAAAGTGTCGATCCCCAGTATGCTGGAGTGATGTTGGTGAGAGACACATTTTGGGGCCAGAGCTAGTGACATGCACAAGGTGAAGCAAATTCAGGGTCACCTTCGAACAACACATGACAGACAGAAGCATTAGGCAGATGCACATCGCCGACCTTTAGAGTTCAAGGAAGGCGATCATGTATTTTTGAAGATCTCACCTACCCAGGGCACTATCAGATTTGGAGCTAGGGGCAAGGTCAGCCCGAGGTATATCGGGCCATTTGATATTTTGGAGTGGATTGACAATGTGGCTTACCGACTTGCATTACCTCCATCACTAGAAGGCGTGCAAGACGTATTCCATGTTTTGCAGTTGAGAAAGTATATGGCTGACCCTAGTCACGTGCTTGATCATTCAGAGATCACGGTGGGACCAAGTCTCTCTTATGAGGAGCAACCAGTTGGGATTCTCGATCGCAGTGAGAAGGTGTTGAGAGGACAGACGATTCGACTAGTCCGCGTTGCGTGAAAGCATCATTCACCAGGCGAATCGACTTGGGAGTGCGAGGATTCTATTCAGGAGCGTTTCTCTCATTTATTTGAGGACTCAGGTACAAATTTACGTACTGCATATTATTCTCATAACCTTCAATTATCGTCTTCCTATATATATATATATATATATATATATATATATATATATATATATATATATATATATATATATACACACACACATATATGATTTGAGAATATGAATGTATATATTTTATATACACGTATACAATTTGGTGTGTACATATATGTATACATATATATTATTTGGTATATGTATATACATATTTTCTTCTCTATTTCCTAACTAAATACCAACAGCCCGACCAAATGCTTATCCCTTCCATTTTGCTATAAGCCTATGGCTCCCTGGCCCAGAACCTAGCAACAAACGGATCCAGGTTGGGCGACCCAAACCTGCAACCTGACCCGAACCCATTCATTTTGAACTCAACGGCTCCCAAATAACCTGTGGATCTTCTCATTCCCCACGCAGCATCTATGTTATTCTGTGCGACATACAGGAGTGGCAGGCCACGCCGTACGGCGACCTGACCACTCCCACAGTTGTCAAATGACCCTTTCCTCCTTTCATCTTCCATATATAATCACTCCTAGTTCACCCGTAAACCCTAGCAACCGCGACATTCCCTTCCAAGAGACCCCGACCGCAACCTCGATCGACCGTAGCCGACGGGAAACCACCACCGCCCAGTGACACCGCGCAGCAGTAACCGCTGCAGACGTGGAGTGTACGCCGAGGCCGCTTTCTCCGCGTATTGTTCGAGCGCGACGGAAAGGGCTCGCCGGGTAGCTACCGACCGTTAACTAATGCTGTGAGTCTTCTAACACTCCTCCTCATCTTCCTTCATGATATCGGCAAAGTATGGTAGCTTCTCCTTCCTCTTGAATACCAATATAGGTGCTAAAGTATCTAGCCTAGGTCAGTTTCTAAAGAACCTATAGTAGAGTAGAACATGTACCTTGTAATGGTTGTATATATCAGACTTGGAAAGACAACAGCTTAGTGAACATGTTTGGGGGGGGGGGGGGGGGGGGGGGGGGGGGGGTGGGGGGGGTGGGGGGGGGGGGGGGGAGTGGGGGAGTGAGCTCCCTACGTGAATAGAAGTGTGGGTTTGTATGGATGAGAATGGAGACATGTTATTCATATGGAGTTGCATAGCAGTTTGTGGTTTAATTAGAGGAGGGAAATGTTGCTTGGCCTACTGTGCTTTCATGCAAGTATGGAGTAGGTGTGTAGGAGACTTGGGTTTAATGTTAGAGGGGATGGCACATACTGTTGTGAAAGTTAGGGAATTAGCAAAGGTATTAAACCTAGGAGAGGTTAGAACAAAGAATGAGGACTTGAGTTTAATGTATACTCATTGGAGAGAACTAACATACCTTATTATTGTACAGTTGTAATAGAACGTAATCAGTAGTTAAACAGGAGAAAATTGGGAGTTAGCTAGAACTGTTAATATATGAGGAAGAATGAAGTAGGTCACAGGATTTCCGAACTAATATAAATAGAAACCCTATTCTAACAGTATTGAGCTTTGGCTCATTTGGTTGGGAAGAAAGAAGTTGGATAAGAGAAGTACAAGGTTCAATCCCTGGTTGTGTATGCTGTGAAGGTCTTTTTGTGTGTTCTTTCCTCGGTCTTGGTAACTTTTTCCTAATACAAGATTAACTATAGGTTGCCAGTACTCATGATACATTAGAACCCATGTTCTCCTCAATCCAACGGAGTAGCAAAGAGGAAGAACCGAACATTAACAGAAATGATGAATTCAATGCTGCTTACTACAGGTCTTCCAAAATGCTACTGGGAAGAAGTTGCATTAACGGCCACTTTCATTCTGAATAGAGTGCTATATGCAACTTGTGACGTAACTCCTCATGAACTATGGTTCAAAGTCAGACCAAACTTGAATGTCATTCGAGTGTGGGGGTGTATTGCGTGAAGCTTCCAGATCTGAAGATTAAGAAGCTGGGGACAAGGACTACGAAGGCGATCTTCTTGGGGTATGCCGAGAAGAGTGATGCTCGGAGATTTCTCGATATTGAGTCAAACTATATCATCGAATCTCGCGATGCTGAATACTTTGAAGATAAGTTTGCAAAAGACAAAATATTGTTCTTTCGGACATTCCGGAAAATGATGTAGGTGCAAAAGAGACTGAAATCTCATATGGTCCAGTAGTCCAAGAAAAAGCAATTGTTGATGAAACAACTCTTGTACCAGAACTCGCAGAGCCGTCAGCAAAGCGAGTGAGGAGACCTAAAGATTTCGGAGATGACTTTGTCACCTATCATGTGGAAGCAGATCCGCTTACCTATGATGAGGCGATGAAGACCAGAGATGCTATCTTCTGGAAGGAGGCAGTGAATGATGAGTTTGACTCTATCACCTCCAATAACACATGGGTGTCGGTAGATCTACCTGAAGAAGAAAAGCCCATCGGATGTAAATGGATCTTCAAGAAGAAGATGAAGGCAGATGGAACTATTGACAAGTTCAAGACCAGGCTGGTAGCCAAGGAATTTTCTCAGAAACAGGGGATAGACTACTTTGACACGTACGCTCCAGTAGCTCGGATGACCACCATCAAGATGTTAATCGCTCTAGCAGGCATACATAAGTTGGTGATACACACATGGATGTAAAGACAGCATTCCTGAATGGGGAGCTGATCGAAAAGATTTACATGCAACAGCCAGACGGATTTGTCATCAAAGGTCTTGAAGACAAAGTCTGCAAGTTGGTGAAATCATTGTATGGTTTGAAGCAAGCTCCCAAGATGTGGCATGAGAAGTTTGACAAAGTTATTAGGTCAAACAGCTACAGAGTCAGCGAGACGGACAAATGTGTTTACACAAAGTTCGCTGATGGAAGAGGAGTCATCGTTTGTCTGTACGTGGACGACATGTTAATCCTAGGGACGGATATAGGCTGTGTCACAGAGACAAAGAAGTTCCTCTCAACCAAGTTCAGTATGAAGGACTTGGGGGATGCAGATATTATCTTGGGCATAAAGATCATCCGGACAGACACTGGAGTAGCGCTGTCATAATCTCACTACATTGAGAAGATGCTCACACGCTATGGGTATAAGGATCTTCCAGGGATCGATACGCCATACAGGTATGATCAGAAGCTGAAGCCAAACTTAAGGGAAAGCGTCAGGCAGCTGGAGTATTCTAGCATTATCGGAAGTTTAATGTACGCAACCACTGCCACAAGGCCTGAGATAGCTTTCGCTGTGGGAATGCTGAGTCGGTTCACAAGCAACCCAGGGGTTGGGTACTGGAAAGCTGTAAAGCGGGTGATGAGATATCTCAAGAAGACTCAGACATATGCACTGCACTACAACGGGTATCCGACAGAAGTGGAAGGCTTCAGTGATGCTAGCTGGTGTTCAGAGGTGGAAAGCGAGAGATCCACAGGTGGATATGTCTTTTCCTTGGGTGGAGCTGCTATATCGTGGAAGTCGAAGAAGCAGACTATACTCTCTCGAATCTGAATTCTATGCACTTGAAACTGTAGCAGATGAAGCAAAATGGCTTCGGGAGCTCATGTATGATCTTCCAGTGGTTAGGGCTCAGATACCGGCAATACCGATATACTGTGACAACCAGGCGACTGCGGCGGTGGCATCAAATGACCTCTTCAACGGAAAGAAGAGGACTGTGCGGTTGAAGCACAGGACAGTACACGATCTTATCAAAAGAGGTGTAATTGCAGTGATTGATGTTCGGAGTCAGGAGAACCTGGCAGGTCCGTTCACAAAGGGCCTCAAGCGCCAGTTGGTCGATGACACAACTTGTAAAATGGGCTTGAAGGCATTCTGATGGTGTGTCTTTGTAATCCTACCATAAAGTTTTATGCTATTAGTTCAAAGAGAAATCTACTAGGTATCTAACTTTTGGTTCAAATGAGGATCACTGACTGGAAAACTATCAGGTAACAGTGGGTACTTGTTCTCTGGAACATGGAAGGGATACAGACCCATAACCACTGTTGTCTACTATGTATTTTCTACGGAAAAAAACAGATCCTGTGGAAGGTTGGCTTAAAAGCCTTTATGAGTTCTCAGGCAGAGTGAATGCCTGGTGTGCTTTACAGGAAGCACGGTAGAGCAGCACTACAAGGAGTGAAACTTCATGCTACAGTGGGGTGACTCCACCATGAGGTTCCCAGGTCTGGAATAATGCCTCAGCTTTGCAAGCCAAGTCATAGCGGCGTAGCACCGCAAATAGGCAGGTAGCTGTAGGCCTTTAAAAATGACAGTCACGCTGAGTTGATCAGAACAAGTCCAGCAGATACGCTGAGTTGATCAGGACAGAGTCAAAATTTATGCTCAGTTGATCCAGACAAATTTTACAAATTACGCTGGAAGACAGCTCATCATTTGTCAGAGAGTAATTATGACTGACAGCACGACAGTCGAAGAATGTCTCTTCGTATGCCACGTATGCACAGAATTCGAGAGATCACCGCCGTCTATTGCGTGATTTTCGAAATCTTCTTCAGCAAGACTCAGCCTTCATCGAGTTGGCGTACCAAAAAGGATTTCTTGTCATTTAATGCGACTGACAAAGCAATCACTGTCAGAGATTTTGTGTCAGTCAAGACACGCCAAATCAAGACAGCTGGCAGTCCTATCTCAAGTCTGCGTGTATTTTTGAGTTCTTCACCTCAAGTTTGCGTGGATTCGGAAGTTTTCTTCCTCAAGTCTGCGTGGATTTTGAAGCTTTTTGCCTCGAGTCTGCGTGGATCCTGAAGCTTCTTACCCCAAGTTTGCGTAGATTTTGAAGCTTTCTACACCGAGTTTGCGTGGATTTCGTCTTCAACAAGTCTGCGTGAATTTCATCAAATTGGAGTACGTGGCAGCTATGCCACTGATCTTTCGCCTGCGTGTCCTGTAACTTGCATACAACTCATGCATGATTGCCATGTGTCCAACAGTTACAGGCCACGTCCAGTAACTGCTCACAGCCTTGCGTATGTTAAATCCTGCGTGATTTTTAACTAGGCACAGGCTGTGAAAATAGTTATCTTTTCAGTTATTAATTTTGACTTTATAAATAGAGTTTTTTTTCTCATTTATTGTACAGATACACTGATATCTACTGTCAAAATTTTGAGAGCTTTTCTTCTTCGCATAGTCCAAGGGATAAAGTGATCGTCTTCTAGATCAGATTCCCACAGTTGTAATTTTCCCAGAAACACAACAAATAAAGAGAATTTCTTTATGGAAAACAAATTGGCGACTCTGCTGGGGAAAACTATCTCCTCTTCTGAGATGGCAACAACTCAATGCGACACTTCGTCAATCGACTCGACGAAGAAGGTGATGACGATCAAGTTTGATCAACTCGCCTATGAAGAAATGCAGTGGGCTAAGAGTGGCAAGCCCACTTCAGCCTCCATCATTACTGCCAAGTCGAAGGGATACTCTGTCTATGTCCCTAAGAATCAGTTGGCAGTCAGTGGTGAAGTCTCTGCCGCAGTGTCTACTCCTAACACTGGCAAGAACTCTACTGCAAGCACGCACACTCTTGTGCGCTCGAAGATGACAGCAATCAAAAGTCATGCTGACAGTACTGGCTCCTTAGCCAAATCTGTTCCAGCGTGCAATCTCATATTCAAAAATCACGTTGACAGTACTGGCTTCTTAGCCAAATCTGTTCCAGCGTGTATTTCTAAAATTAAAAGTCACGCTGACAGTACTGGCTCCTTAGCCAAGTCTGTTCCAGCGTGCAATTTCAACCCTAAAAGTCATGCTGGCAGTACTGGTTTCTTAGCCAAGTCAGTTCCAGCGTGTACTTCCAAAGTCAAAAGTCACGCTAACAGTGTTGGTTCTTTAACCAAGTCTGTTTCGACGTGTATTTCATCTAAGAAGAATAGCTCTTTAGTTATCTCTTCTTCTTTACCAAGTTCTACTAGAACTGGGGGTGGTCTTCCACGCAAAGTTCCTTCGAAAAGGAATAACTCTTTAGTTGTTTCTTCTGCTCCTGTGGTTTTTACTTCAGGGACAACTTTGACTGACACTTTTGTTAGTCAAAGAAAAGGAGATGGTCTTTTGACTACTCTTCCTTCTGGATATGCTATGTCTCAAAACTTGAATGAGTCTAAGAAGAAACATTCCTTAGTGTCTTCTTCTATGACTTCCTCAAATTGGGCACAGAATCTGTCCATAAAAGAGGGTCTGTTACCAACTCCTAATCAAAGGGATGGTTCAACTCTTCCTTCTCTGCAAATATCCAGATCAATGGAAGGAAAACTCTATGTTTCTAAAACTAATGTGTTACCTCCAACTGATCTAAGAACAAAACTGAACACTTCTGGTGTTAAGAAACCATACCAGTTGGAAACAAGGATAAGAGATCCAGATGCAGAGTATGCAAGAAACTATGTGGCTCATATTAATCACTCTCTGTATAATCAAGAGCCACCAAGACCCAAGAACAGGAAATATACTCCTCAATCTTCACAAACAGATTTACGAGAACATCTTCAACAGAAGAGAATGAGTAATTCTATGACAAAGGATCATGCTGAATGTGACTTCTATCCAAGAGTCATAATTCAATGCAGATGTCAATCAATGGTTCAAAACCATGGTGATCATGAATGTGACTTCCAGCCAAGAGTCACGATGCAATGCAGATGTCAAACTAAACGATAATCTATCTTCAATCGGATTCAGTATGAACCTATGCCTGATGAAGATGAGCCTTTGTTTGCTTCTATTAACATGACTTCTCGGGACACCGGGGGTAGAGTTGACAGTCCAGATGGAGTATATAGAAACACCAGAGCAAGGGTCCTGGCTTCTAGTCAAAGAAATTTGATCTCTGAAATTGATTCTGAATTCTTGGAAGAATCTAACTTCCCATCTCTTCCTACTGGGGGTAGTTCTCCTCTAAATGACTTTGATGTACGAAGCAGTGATTTAGAGCATACAACATCCACTAATTTATCAATAATTCCTCGTACAGTCATGACATATATGGTGGATGGGAATACTGAATTGAACAATGAACCTTCTTCTTCAGTGACTCTTCAGGACCAAAGAATTGCTTCTTTGGAACCGCAAATGAAGTCTATGGCTGACACAATGAAGTCGATGTATGAACTCATGACAGCTCAGTTGCAAAATCGACAGACTGTACCAGATGCCATACCAGCTGATACTGATATAAGTCCAGTACAAGTTCCTCCAGCAGTACAATCCAATACTCCTGGACAAGCTCAACCAAATCCTAGTCTCTCTGGAGCTGGGGGTAGTGCTTACAATGCTGTTCCCCCTCCCAATTATTCTCTACAAGCTACAACTCCACAATCTTCCGGAGTGGTCTCTGAAGAATTGAAGAATCTCAAAACTCAATTCGAGGCATTCAAACAGAAGGATGGTTTACAAAGGTTAGGCATCAAGCAACCTTATCCGATAGAATGGAAGCAAGTATCGTATCCTCCCAAATACAAGCCTCCTACTATTTCATTCTATGATGGAACCACTTCTCCAAGTCAGTTTATTAATCACTTTGAAGTGATGACTGATCAACTGCAACCAAGTAACGCTCTCCTTACTCGGGTGTTTATTGGATGTCTCAAGAGAACGGCTTATGAATGGTATAGAAGTCTCCCAGATGGGTGCATTACCTCATTTGCTGGTTTCAAATAGATGTTTCTTGAACGGTTCTATGAAGGGCTCAATGACATGACTATGTCTGCTCTTATTAGAATCAAGCAGAAAAATAATGAAACTACAGAGGATTATATTGAACGGTTTCGAAGAGAAGCTCTGAAGATGCCTCTTGGAACTCCTGATGCTGTCACCATCGACACATGTAAATCAAACTTGTTACCAATCATCAGCATGTAGACATGATCCACCCAATTCCAAGACTGGCCTTCTTTCATAGTCAGTGCCAAGGCTGCAAAAATTAGTGCTGAAACCTTCAAAGGTTTAGGAGTGCAGATGACTCCCAAAGAAACAGGTCAAGGCACTAACAATAAAAATAATGCTCGCAAAGGAAAAGAAACTCTTGAAGTTAATCTTCAGAGCAAATATGCAGCAACTGTTCAAACTCCTACCTCTACAACTCAACAATCAAGAACACCTCGCCCCAAAGAAGAATATTCTTTTGATGACGACGACGTCCTTGGTATCTTTGAATGTCTGCTGAAAGGTAATAAAATACAATTACCTAAGATCAAGAAACCTGATGAAGCTGGTAAGACAGATCATCCCAAATACTGTCCATACCATAGAATGTTGGGTCACACAATTCGTACATGTTATGTACTGAAAGGAAAGATCCAAGAGATGATTAAGTCTGGAGCTATCTCTCTCACTCCGAAAGAGAAGACTGTCACTTCCAATGTCGTCTCTATGCAATTCGGAGATTTCTCTCCTCAACTCCTTGAAAGTAGAATTGTTCCTATTCCCAAGGCAACTCTTGAGATAATAAATATTCCTCCTCCACAATCTGAAGGATTAGTGCCAATCACTTTGGAAACAGGAGAAATTATGTGGATTCATCCAGATCTAGTGGTAGATTTTGAATCTCCTTCTCCTCAAAAGACTACTTCTCGAAAGTCTAAGAAGGCTGGAAAGATTAAGTCATGTCATATGACGTCTCTTGAATCTACCTCCGATACAGAGCCAAAAGAGAAGGAAGAAGCACTTGCTGGTGCTACTCGAACGGGGAAACCTTATCTAAAGGATTATTCTAAGAATCCTGAGGATACTCCTAATATCCCTCCAGTTGATAAAGATGCTTCTAATGTTCCTCCTGAAGAAGAATCATCTACGGCACCTGTTCCTTCAACTACCCCAGTCGAACCTGTTTTCTCCCAAGCCCACAGCTCTGGAGAAAGGCAAGCAACAGGCTCGGTTTGATAAACCAATCAAGAAGTCTCCTCCTCTTGGACTTCAAAAGCCTTACAACTTCGACATTCTGGCTCAACTTGCTAATACTCCAGCTAGAATGTCTCTCTTTGAACTTCTACGTCTTTCTAAAGAGACGCGAGAGACATTAAGTGAAGCACTTCTTCAAGCTGACTCTTGTCTTGCACAATTAAAGAAGCCAGATGCAGAACCTGCCACTTGCTTACATTGCAACAGTGTATTGGAGATTATCCCAAATATCACCTTTACACAAGACGACATGCTACTGGTGGATAATCGACATGACCGGCCTCTTTACTATACCGGTTATATTGATACGATGAAGATAGATCGTATCCTCATTGACCCTGGGTCTGCTATAAGTATCATGCCAAAGAGTCTGTTGGATGAACTAAAAATCCCTCTTCACAAGCTCTCCAAGACGGTTACTACTATCCTGGGATTCAATCAAAGCCGAAGCGAGCCTTTGGGAAAGATTCATCTGAAGCTTCAGATAGGAGATTTCAGATCCAAAGTCACTTTCTATGTGATCGAGATCGTGGGATCCTATAATCTTCTTCTGGGGAGGCCCTTTCTTCATAAAAATAATGTGGTGCCCTCTACTCTTCATCAGTGTTTTAAATACATTGACAACAATGGAAGAGTACAAAAAGAAGTTGCTGATATAAATCCCTTCCATGGGGTTGAAGCTTATTTCAATGATTCCCGAATGTACAAAGAAGAGTATACAAGGGTCATACAAGCTATGGAAAAAGAGGATACACAAAGTGAGACTTTAATAATCCCTGTTAAAGGTCGAGCTACTCAGCAACAATCTCCCAAACCCTCTGGAGAAGATTCTTTTATCATTCCAGTGAGTGGACGGATCTCTCCGTTACCTCAGTCGTCTGCTCAAGATACAATGACCATTCCTGTCAGTGGGCGTACTACGGTTCCTGTATCTTCACATATGAAACAGGATACTCTGCTAATTCCAGTTGGAGGGCGGACTACTCTTCCATCTCAAGCTTCATGGGAGCTCACCTCTTCTGAGCCATTTGTTATCGATCTTAATCGAAACAAAACTTCTTCTTCTTCTCCCCCTTTAGTCATTGATTTGGCTAAGATCTCTAAGGCTCGGCCTTCTCCCGATGTAAATATTGCTACTTTTACATTTAATGAAAAGTCTCCATCTTTGCAGTACGTTGATGTGTGTAATTATGTTCATAGTTATTTACATCTGTTAGATGACTTGAACAAAATAACCATAGGGGTTGTACAGACTGTTCATACAGATATATCCCTAGAACCAGTACAATCTTCATACTTTCTAGTTTCCAGCAGAAAACCAGGAGACATTCCAATATTCTTTTACAAAGGGCCCCAAAGTCCTTCTGATTTAGAAGATGATGACAGAAATGATGATACTGGAAGATTACAACTACGTCGTTATAGTCAGCAATCTAAAGACATCATCAAAAATATGGGCTATGACTTCAGGACAGGCCTCAATGATGGAAAGAGAAGAAAAATGCCTGTTCATATTCCTCCTCTGAAATATGGAAGGACGAAATACGAATTGGGCTACATGGCTCCTACTCTTTTTATCAATATTATCCATGAAGATCCTGAGTCTGACGAAGATAAAAGATCTGATTCTTCTAGTACCACTTCTTGGGATTCCGATACGAGTATCGGGGACTTCTACTGCAATATTCTGTCTTCCAATATGGTTTCTATTGACCATTCTGAAGAAAGTGATGAAGACGAAGACGAACTTAAAATCTCACCTGAATCAGAACAATGGGCCCAAAGATTAGATAATCAATGGGAGTTCCGTTTCGAGCAAAAAGAACCTCCGACTGAAGATAAGCTTGTTCAAATAGATGTTGGTGAAGAGGGATCTTCCAAACCAATATTCGTCAGTGAAAGTCTTTCAGAAACTGATAAGCAAGACATGATCAAACTCATTCGTGATTACATCGACGTCTTCGCTTGGAGTTATGAGGATATGCCAGGACTTGATCCTCAAATCGCAACTCACAAGCTCAATATCTTGCCGAATGCTAAACCGGTCAAACAACAACAGCGACGATTTCGTCCAGACATTATGGATGCAATTGAAGCTGAAGTCAATAAACTTATTACCTCTGGGTTTATTAGAGAGGAACAACATCCCGATTGGGTGGCTAACATAGTTCCTGTCCTTAAAAAGACTGGCAAGATTAGGGTATGCATAGACTTCCGCGATCTCAATGCGGCATGTCCTAAAGACGAATTTCCTCTACCAATTACTGATGTTATGATTGATAATACCTGTGGATTTGAACGGATGTCATTCATGGACGGGTATTCTGGGTACAATCAGATTAAAATGTTTCCAGATGACGAGAAGCACACTTCTTTCAGAACGCCGATTGGTACATACTGTTATACAGTTATGCCATTCGGTCTCAAGAATGCAGGAGCAATATATCAACGAGCTATGAGCACTATATTCCGTGAACATTTACGGAAAACAGTCGAATGCTATGTTGATGATATTGCAGTCAAAAGTCGACAAAAGGAGGATCACATCCAAGATTTGAAGACTATTTTTGATCTAATACGTAAGCATCAATTAAAGATGAACCCCACTAAGTCCTTCTTAGGCGTCTCTAGTGGTAAATTTCTCGGCTTCGTCATTACCTCTAAAGGTATACACGTGGATCCCGAGAAGATCAAAGCCATCCAAGAGATGCGTCCTCTACGCTCCTCAAAAGAGCTACGAGGATTTCAAGGAAGAATTGCTTATATCAGGAGATTCATCTCTAATTTATCAGGACGCTGCAGACCATTCAACAAACTTATGAAGAAAGGTGTCTCTTTTGTCTGGAATGATGAATGTCAGAAAGCATTCGATGATATAAAACAATATCTGATGAGCCCACCAGTATTGGTACCTCCCGTCTCAGGAATACCGTTCCTCCTATATACTCGAGCAATGAGTCATTCATTGGGTGCATTACTCGCTCAAAAGAATGAAAATGGTCATGAATAAGCTATCTATTATCTCAGTCGCACTATGACCGGAGCTGAACCTCGATATTCACCGGTCGAAAAAGAATGTCTAGCCTTGATGTTTGCTGTCCAAAAGACACGTCATTATATCATTAGCCAGACTATTCATGTCATCTCCAGGATCAATCCTATACGGATCATGATGAAGAAACCCAGTGTTTTGAATTCTCGACTGGCTAATTGGGGAATTCTACTTGCTCAGTATGACATGCATTATATTCCTCAGAAATCAGTCAAAGGACAAGCTTTAGCTGATTTTCTGGCTGCTCACTCAATTCCAGAAAATTCAAAACTCTATGATGAAATCCCAGATAAAGTCCTAGATTCGAATCAAATTGCTGAAGAAGATCCTACTTGGCATCTATTCTTTGATGGAGCTTCAAGAATTGGTCCTAATGGTGATATTGTCGCTGGAGTTGGAATCGTTCTTGTGTCGCCAGAAGGTCTTGCTATCCAACGAGCTTATTCTCTTGATCAGCCGTGTTCAAACAATGTAGCTGAGTACAATGCATTGCTTATTGGTCTTCAACTCACTAAACATCTAAATATTCAATATTTGGAGGCGTATGGAGACTCTAAACTCATTATCAATCAGATAAGGGGTACTTATGAAGTTTGCCATCAAGATCTGATTCCTTATCATAGATCAGCTATATCTATGGCTTCTTCGTTTGAAGAATTCTTCATTGAACATGTTAGGCGAGCATGTAACACAGAAGCTGATGCTCTAGCTAATCTTGCGGCGGTGTTGGCTATTTCAATCAGACGGCAACAAATGATTATTGTTCGTAATCGAGAATTATTTTATCTTGAAAATAACTTGACTCTAGGACTTTCTGTTGACATTGAAGAATCAATATCTCATGACGTCAACACAACAAGAGGATTTGGATTCAGTCATAAATCTTTAGCTTCTTCATCTGATTCCAGCATGGAATTCATCTTCAGTAATTCAACTGAGAATCAGAATACGGATAAAGATTGGAGACTTCCTTTCTTGGATTTCGTATTATATGATATTCTTCCAGATGATCCGAGTGAGGCAGCATCTATCAGACGACGATCACTCAGATTCTATTACAATCATACGACAAAAACCTTATATCGTCGAGCTTATGATGGTTTACTTCTTCGATGTGTTGCCGGTGACGAGGCTCAGCAAATCATTCGCGAAGCACATGATGGAATTTGTGGAGCACATCAGCCTGGACCAAAACTCCAAGACCGTATTCGACGTATGGGTTATTATTGGCCCACTATGGTATCTGATGCCATCGAATATGCGAAGAAATGTAAAGCTTGTCAAATTCATGCTGACTTTATTCTTCAACCTTCAGAATTTCTACATCCGACGGCAGCATCATGGCCCTTCGAAGCTTGGGGCATGGACATTATCGGCCCGATCAATCTGCCGTCATCCAAGGGTCATCGGTTTATTCTTGCAATAACCAATTACTTCTCCAAATGGGCCGAAGCTATTCCTTTATCTGAAGTTAAGACGTCCAATGTTATCAGCTTTATTAAGCACCACGTCATCTACAGATTTGGTGTTCCTCGACGCATTATTCATGATAACGGACCACAGTTCGTCAGCCAGAAATTTACTCGATTCTGTGACGATCACCGGATCAATAATGTGGCTTCTACCACATATAATTCGGCAGCTAACGGATTAGCAGAAGCTTTCAACAAGACCATCATCAAACTCCTAAAGAAGTTTGTCTCTACTAACAAACGTAATTGGAGTGAGAAGCTTGGTGAATGTTTATGGGCTTATCGTACTACAGTTCGTAATGCTACTAAATGTACACCTTTCTCTCTGGTGTATGGTTGCGAAGCTGTTCTTCCATTAGAGATTCAAATTTCTTCTTTAAGGATAGCAATCGCTAATGAACTCACTGCTGAAAATAATGATCGTCTTCGACTTCAGGAATTAGAAGCTCTGGATGAAAAGCGATTATCTGCTCAACAGAATATTGAATTCTATCAAGCTAGAATCTCAAGAGCTTTTAATAAGAAAGTCAGAGTTCGATCGTATCAAAAAGGAGAACTTGTTCTAACAGTCAGACGTCCTATGACTATGACTCATATGAGCAAGGACAAATTTGACGCAAAGTGGGAAGGTCCCTATATTGTGAGCAAAGTTTTCTCAAATGGAGCTTATCAACTCTCAGAATTGGATGGTCGAAAAGTTTTGATGCCTATTAATGGCAAATTCCTTAAAAAGTACTATGTATAAATGTAAATGCTTGTAATCATCAGACAAATTTATATTTAGAAATAAAATTTTTATTTTATTTTCATGAATGATGATACATGATATTAAGGAAGATCACTATCATCCTTCTCTACATTTGGACGTGGGCCACTGCCTTCCTTCTCGAAGACGTGATCAGCAAAAGAACCAAGAACCTCCTTGCTAGAACCCACGAGAAACTTGCAAGCGGCCATCCTCATGACTTCTTCTTCTTCAGTCTTTTCTGGTTCGAACAGGAAATCCAGAATGTCCCTTGGTGGCTTGGGTGCAGACGAACCTTCGCCTGCTTCCGTCTTCTTCGATTGAACTGGATCAGCAGGGTGTTCTTCAGTGCCTTTCTAAACCTTTGAGGCTATCTCAGTCTTCTTGGATGCTTCTCCAGACGACATTTTTATGTTGAGGAGTGGAAGTGTTCGTTCTTATCAGATTTCTGCTATATTTATAGGCAGAAGTTCCTCAAATAGTGAAGCGTTACATTCATCCGACGTTTCACATATTCATTAATGCTTGACGGTTCATCCGTTCATTTCTCACATTCATCAGACGGTTCGCCCGTTCATTAATACTTGACGGTTCATCCGTTCATTTATTACATTCACTCGACAGTTCATCTGTTCATCATTTCCTAACGGTTCATCCGTTCATAATCTTCTATCAATTTATTAAGTGGGGATTCGTTATTTATCATGTTTTCATAACCTCTGAATCAATTCCGAATTTATCTACTCATTTGTCATGTTTTGACCTCTGCATAGAAATCAATCTATTTTCTTTTGAGTTCCTACATATTATCACGTCCATAATACCTCTGATAATATTATATACTCTAAAACAGAAAAGATGATTTTATTATCTATCATGTCCACAATTTATCCACAAATACAAATCATTGAGCATAGAAGAATTGTCATTTCCATTCTCATTTCACCATAAAAAAAAGTCTATTACATTTTCTTAGACTTTCTTACAAATCATAATGGAAATATATTACAAATCTTGGATTTTTATTTTACACCACAACAACAATTTAATAGAAATCTATCTTCTTCTTTGGATCTTCTCCGTCGGACCTTCTCCGTCAGGTTCGTTGTTGGTGGCAGTTTCTGACTGTCTGGGTCCCAGTCACGACCAGATCAGCATGAATCAAACTCTGGTCTCCTCTCTCAGACGAGAGGAGAACCACAGAGTATGGCAGCCCGAAGCCGTGGTGCTGCCAATACAATTGGTGGATTGGGGGTAACCTCTCAAGGAAGATAGGAATGTATTCCACATTGGAATACAATTCCTAGTTCTGCCTTGAAAGGAACTCTACTACCCGATTTCTCGGGGTAGAGTTGACTCCACCATCCAACTCTCGTGTATAAAGGCTCTTCCTACCATCTGAGGAAGACCCTTCTATCCCACGAAGAGTTCTGAGTTGTTTGATTTGCGCGTCCAAAGCGCATGAGCTCCCTGATGTAGGTGTCAGCAAGATATTCTCTACAGCATCCACATCACCAATGCTAGTTCTGAAGAAAATTTTCAACCGAGCTTCTGCAGAAAATAATAAGGAAGAAGAGATTAAAATCAACAGAAATGTCATTTGGCACGCACTGGCTGGTCAAGCGTGCATTGTTCAGTCAGAAACAAAAAGCTTGTCTTCAACAGCAATAAAATAGTACACGTACTATACTGGACTTACCTTCAAGTTTGGTGCTAAGGATTGGCAAACTCATGTTTGATACAATGTACAGAAATCGAACATTAGAAAGCATTGTTTTCCTGTTTGAGAATGAAATCTCCCAAAAATTTTATTCTCAGAGAAGAAGAAGAATAATGGGAGATGAGTATCTGTGAAACTCGTCTATCTATTTAAAGGACAAAGTACAAGCCTATTCTTGGAAAAGATCCGCATAAATAGCGCTCGTAAACCATGGAATGAATGACACGTGTGCTTGGGAAGACAGCACAACATTGGAAACAGTCAAAGAGTGCCATTTAACATTCTTCATTAATGCACGCTGTTCAAACACAAAAGATTGTACTACATTCTTCAAGATAGGCACTGATGG
Organism: Iris pallida; assembly: GCA_029216955.1. Taxonomy (NCBI): domain Eukaryota; kingdom Viridiplantae; phylum Streptophyta; class Magnoliopsida; order Asparagales; family Iridaceae; genus Iris; species Iris pallida. Next base: position 2,590,020 of record JANAVB010026197.1, on the reverse strand, counting down.
CCTTACAAAAGACAAAACATTTTCAAAAGAAGACAAAAGCATAAAAGTCACGCTCTATTTAGCAGAGCGACTGAGCTTGGTGACCAGTTCTTCTACGCTCTTGACTCCCATACGGTGTAACAGAGCCTTCAACATTTCACGCTGCTCTATGAGGCTGCGCCCATCAGAAAAGGACGAGCCATCCACGCCAAAATAGCTCAAGAAATTCTTGGCTAGTTGCAAGGGATCATCTTTGAGCTCGAAGACAAGGGGCTCTGGCTCTTCACCCCCAAAAGTGGGGTCACCATGGGAACAAAAGCCCAACTTACGTGCTTCTTCCTCAGCTTTCTCCTTTGGTGTCATGTTGACATAAGATGAAGATTAAAAATGAATCTTCTCCCTGTTTATATAACAGAGCTCGCCGGCGGTTCATATTCCACCATAAATTGGATGCAATCAGTCTCGAAGAACGAAGAGTCATCATGATATTTAATAAGTTCATTTGGGTGTTTTCAAAGAACTTCGAAGTCTTTCCGACTTCCAAAAAAAATTTGAAGTCATCTCAGCGTGACTAAATTCATTTTATTTATCTTATTTTCAAAGTATTTCAAAAATTTTGAAGTCTTTTCAATTTTTGAAAACTTTGAAGGGGGTTTTGTAGGCCTTTAAAAATGACAGTCACGCTGAGTTGATCAGAACAAGTCCAGCAGACACGCTGAATTGATCAGGACAGAGTCAAAATTTACGCTCAGTTGATCCAGACAAATTTTACAAATCACGCTGGGAGACAGCTCATCATTTGTCAGAGAGTAATTATGACTGACAGCACGACAGTCGAAGAATGTCTCTTCGTATGCCACGTATGCACAGAATTCGAGAGATCACCGCCGTCTATTGCGTGATTTTCGAAATCTTCTTCAGCAAGACTCAGCCTTCATCGAGTTGGCGTACCAAAAAAGGTTTCTTGTCATTTAATGCGACTGACAAAGCAATCACTGTCAGAGATTTTGTGTCAGTCAAGACACGCCAAATCAAGACAGCTGGCAGTCCTATCTCAAGTCTGCGTGTATTTTTGAGTTCTTCACCTCAAGTTTGCGTGGATTCGGAAGTTTTCTTCCTCAAGTCTGCGTGGATTTTGAAGCTTTTTGCCTCGAGTCTGCGTGGATCCTGAAGCTTCTTGCCCCAAGTTTGCGTGGATTTTGAAGCTTTCTACCCCGAGTTTGTGTGGATTTCGTCTTCAACAAGTCTGCGTGAATTTCATCAAATTGGAGTACGTGGCAGCTATGCTACTGATCTCTCGCATGCGTGTCCTGTAACTTGCACACGACTCATGCATGATTTCCATGTGTCCAACAGTTACAGGCCACGTCCAGTAACTGCTCACAGCCTTACGTATGTTAAATCCTGCATGATTTTTAACTAGGCACAGGCTGTAAAAACAGTTATCTTTTCAGTTATTATTTTTGACTCTATAAATAGAGTTCTTTTTCTCATTCATTGTACAGATACACTGATATCTACTGTCAAAATTTTGAGAGCTTTTCTTCTTCACATAGTCTAAGGGATAAAGTGATCGTCTTCTAGATCAGATTCCCACAGTTGTAATTTTCCCAGAAACACAACAAATAAAGAGAATTTCTTTATGGAAAACAGTAGCCTAATGCTTACACCCTAGATTTTGGAGGGTCTTGGGAGAGTCACCTACACTTAGTCAAATTTTTATACAACAACAGTTACCAAGCCAGTATCCAGATGACGCTATTTGAAGCACTATACGACAAGAAGTGCAGGTCGCCACTTGCATGGGATGATATTGGGGAGAGAAAGATGTTAGGCCCAGAGATGATTGTTCAGACGGTTGAAGTGGTTAAGGGAATTAGAGAGCGACTTTGAGTTGTGCAAGATCGACACCATCATTGGGCAGACCAGCATCATAGGCCGTTAGAATTTTCTGTTGGGGACCACGTGTTTTTGTGGATCTCACCTACACGTGGGGTCATTAGGTTTGGCATTCGCGGGAAGCTGAGTCCGCGATACGTGGGCCCATTTGCTATCTTTGATAGGGTAGGCGATGTTGCTTATCGTTTGTCCCTTCCACCTTCGTTACGAGAGGTACATGATGTGTTTCATGTATCTCAGTTGCATAGGTATGTATCAGACCCAAGCCATATCCTCGATCATTCTCAACTGGTTATTGGTACCAACCTGTCTTACGAGGAACAGCCGGTGTCCATTTTGGACTGAAGGGAGAAGATACTCAAGAACTGAACAATTAGCCTTGTCCGTGTTGCTTGGGATCATCACTCCTTAGGCGAGTCAACGTGGGAACGTGAGGATGATATCCGATTACGGTATCCGCACCTATTTGACTCACAAGGTATATCTCTTTTCGTGTACCTTGATTATCTTGATTCCTCATGCTTATCACCCTATGAGTAGAAACTGCTTGATGGCGTTGATTAATAAACATAGATATATTACTTGCTAGTGGTATTGTAAAATGATTGCTTGCTAGCTAAAATTGCTGTACTTAGATTAGTTTGGCCCTGATATTTCTATCCTGTTTGGATTTGAAATTTCGAGGACGAAATTTTTCTAAGGAGGGTAGAGATGTCACTTTCCGTTCCCGGAATACGTATTTTAATATGTGTACTGCTTAAATATATTTATTTAATATTTATCATGCATTTGTTCTGTATTTAATTCCTTTAATTTTTGCTAATTATTTTTCTGTATTTTATTTTCTACGCTTGGGTTCGGCTTGGTTCGGTTTGTTTCCGAATTTTGATGGTTCATCATGAACCGAACCCAACTCTCCACCTACCACATCTTCATTTAAAGCCCCAACCCCTTTCTCTCTCTTCATACTTCTTCTTTCTCATTTACTCTTCTTCTTCCTCATAACTCTCTTCACCTACCAAACCCATAGGCAAGTACATCTTGCTTCCATATGAGAATCCATTTTTATGGTTCATTTATCTTCCTCTCATGATTCTAAGATAGTTTAGAACTTGGCACTTTGCATTTTAAAGTCTTATTTTTAGTAGATCTAGAAATTACTATTTTTCAAATTTTATTGGTTTTGATCTATCAAACCTCCTTATTGCCAAGTTTTGTTCGTTCCAGATTGTTGAGATTGTATTATACGCCATTCTGACCCATAGAAATCCCATTTTTGGCTTGGAATGAAGGTTCCATGGAATTTGGAGTTCGGGAAGAGCTTTACGCCCACGTTTTTACGTGCCAGTGTAATATCAGGCTCTACGCACACATTTATATGTGCTCACGTAATATCAAGCTCTACGCCCACGATCATTCGTGTCAGCGTGAATCTGTTTTATACAAGTCGACTTGGCTTGGCGTATTACTCTTTACGCGTATTCATTCGTGCGAAAACCTGACTCTTTACGTGTACAACCTTTACGCGTGGCTCGACCCTTTACGTATACATTGTTTCACCCGTAACGTTACGCGTACAATGTTTCACGCGTAACACTATTTTTTACGTATACAAGATTCATGCGTAAACTTTGACTCTTTACGCATACAATGTTTTACGCGTAACGTTACTCTTTACGTGTATGAGTTTTTACGCGTAACTCTATTTTTACGCGTACTATTTTGGCTTGGCATAAGACGAGCTTTTACGCGCAACTTTATTCCTTATTGAGCGTACCCCTTTTACGTATAACGATATCCTTTTACGCGTACATTTTTATGCGCGTACAATGTTTCATGCGTAACATTATTCTTTATGCAAACTTCCTTCATGCGTAAACTTCCTTACGCGTAATTTATTGAGCGTACTCCTTTTTACGTACATGGCATTTCCCCATTATATCCTTATGCCTTTTGACATGAACCCGATATAATCATGATATATTAATATTATTAATACAGATTGTTATGTGGAATGTGCCTTGTGTCTCGATTGATTCATGGATACCCAGAATGACTGAAACTTAACCCTGAGAGTTATAAAGTCGACTATACTAAATACTAGTTTGACTTTCATGCTTTGGCACGAATTGACATTGATTGTTACCTTGACTAAATGATTGATCATGCGTTCCTAGTTGGAACTAAAAAGACTGGCTAGTAGTCTTATTGAAACTGAATGAGACACGTTCATATTAACTATGAACCATTACAATCGACTAGCCGATCCCGAACATTGGCATATGGACGCGTGCAGGCTTCAACTGATTTTCTACAAAAGCGGTATGTGTACTTTACAGTCAAGGCATGATTATTTCGTGGCTAGGTTTGATTGTTGAATTACGCTATGTAAGACATACAACCTAACCGCACGGGCATCGTTGTAGAGTTATGCATATCGTACTATGTACGAAAGTACTCATTCTGAATGACCATAATCCACGGCATGAGATTTCAATTAACATAGGGACTACTAAATTAAATAAAATAACGATTGCATGGAGAGAATGGATTCTCGAGTTCTTTCATTGCAACCATCCTTGGGGCAATTAGTGTCCCGATATGCCGGCTGGTTCCCACAGATACTGCAAATCTGTCACACGGGCAGGGAGCGATATCTTCTTATATTTATTTACTGTATACTGATGATGGGCGTCCCGCTGGGACTCGTCTAATTTATGACTGGCGTAATTGATTATTGGGTAGACTAGCCTTGCTTGTGCATAGTAAGAACTGAGGAATCCTTATTGCATATTTCCAGGATAACTTGGAACTCACAGTTAGCAAACCGTAGTAGTTGCATTGCCGTTTAAATCGATTTGTCTGTGTACTGTACTTACTTCGTTAACTAACTGAGATGATCAGAATGTCAGGACATGACGGGTCAACTTCTGTCCTTGTTTGGTTGGGAAGTTGGTTTGAAGTGTTGTGATGTTGTGTGAACCACAGTAGCAAGCGGAGACTTATTATTATATTCTTAACTCTTACCACTGGTTTTAGTTCTCATGTCGTGCTTCCTAGTGGTACTTGCTATTAGAGGTCAAACCTCTCTGGTTTTGCATGGCCAGATTTAGAGCCAGTTTCCGAGGACTCAGCTTACTACTACCTCCAAGATGGTCAATACTAGAGGGATGATCGCTGGAGGACACGAGTGGGTTCCTTGCTTTCCTGCTCGTTTTGCTACTTACTTTACATTTTGTTGCTTGGTACCGACATGTTAGTCGGATTGTCTTGTACTTACATTTACATAATTATAACTAAGTCAGACTGCAGCTGATAACGATTGTGTATACCTTGCTATACCATCTGGCTATATTTTGTACATCCAAATCTCAAAAACATTTTGACTAAGCGTTTGGGACACCTTACTGCTTTATCTTACATGTTCTCTATTATTGCTTCTTGTTTGAATGATTGAGACAATAGATGTTGAGTAACCCTAGCGAGACTTTCATATAGTATGTACCCCCTCGTCTTTTAGACAACATTGATCGTATTATACGGTATTCATCTACCCGTAATACGTAGCTGGATGAGTCACTCCCCCGCTTCCCGGTATTCTGGTTCTGGGGCGTGACACGAACCCAAACATCCAACCCAATTTCTTGTGGCCACTCACATGGCACCCTTAGTGGCACTGTATGAGAGAAAATGTCGTTCTCTTGTAAACCCCATCTTTTATTTAATTATTTTGCTAGCATTCTTATTTAAAAAATACTATTAATCAATATCCAAACTTATGCCCTAGCCTAATTAGGTTATTATTAGTATTGTGAACATAAATTCCCCTATGTTTTATTTATTTAAATACCTATTAACTAAGGCATACATATACATAACTATAATTTAGGGTAATATATATATATATATATATATATATATATATATATATATATATATATATATATATATATATATATATATATATATATATATATATATAGGGTAATATATATATATATATATATATAGGGTAATATATATATATAAATATATATCTATATATATATATATATATATATATATATATATATAGGGTAATATATATATATATATATATATATATATATATATATATATATATATGTATATATATATTCGTCCTCGGCGACCCCGGCGCAACAGGGCTAGGCGCGACCCCAAGCCGGCCTCCTCTCCGATCGTCGAGTCCCCACCCTCTCCGACTCCCCCAGCCGCCCCCCCTGCTAAGTCGCCGCCTCCCGCGGCTTCGCCTGCTCCGCTCTCTCTGCAGTGGCCTCCCGCGAGCAAGGCAGGGCCCGACCCCTCCGGCGGATCTCGTTCAGGAGCGCCTCCGTCGCCTCCTCCTCCTGTCATCACCGCTGCGACGCCGGCGTCCCCCTTCCTCCCGGCGCCCTCTCCCCGCGTCGCCGCTCGTCTCTCGTGGCCGGCCACTCCTTCCACGGCGGCGCCTCCAACCTCAAAGCCGGCCGCCTTCCTCTCTCTTGCGTGGCCGACGCCCGAGGTTTTCCCGGCCCCTTGCGGCATCGTACCGGCCAACACCACCGCCTCTCCAGCCCTGACGTCGATCTCTCCGGCGCCGGCGGCCCCCCAACCCTCGTGGGCCACGGTGGCAGCGCAGCGCCCTCTGTTCTCGTTCCCCTCTCCGTCCTCCGCGACGTGGTCATCGGTCAGCTCCGCCCCCGTCCTGGCCTCCTCTCCGGCGTGGGCGGGCGGTGCACCATCGCCGGCGGGGCTGCCCTCAGCGTCCGTCCCTCGCTACGAGCTTCGTAGCTCCTCCCGCCGCTCAACGTCTGACCCAGCGCCCACCTAGGGTTTCGGCCGCGGTCCCCGCGGCGTTGCCGTGCTTCTCCTCTCCACGGCCGCCCCGTTCCTCCTCCTTCCTCCCGTTTGGCCGACCCGACCCCTCCCCCGGAGGTCGTGCCACCCCCCCTCTGCCCTACCGGGCCGGCGCTCCTCGCCGGTGCAGGTCCCCCTCTCGGTCTCCGCCGGCGCCCCGTCGCATCCTCGGGCCCCCACCCCCCTTGCCTCGGGCCCCCCACCCCCCTGCCTCGGGCAGTGGGTCTGTCCAGACCTCGGGTCTGGCGCTGGCGCCCTCGGGACTCTCGCGTGCGTTGGGGCCCCGCCCGTTAGAATTTTGAATTTCTTTTCAAAATTCGAATTTTCGGCTCTCTTCCCCCAAAAAAAAAAAAAAAAAACAAAAACAAGAGGAAACAGGGCTGAATGCCCCCACCCGACTCAAGACTGTGTGCCCCCGGGCTGCGCACCCACATCCTTCCCGATTTTCAAAATTCGAAATCTCGGTCTTTCGAATTTTGAATTTCCTCTTTTATCTTTTTGTGCTTACTACCTAGTTTATTGTTTCTAACTTAGTTAACCAAGGCCATTTTGTATTTTTGCCTATGGTACCCGCTGTAATGCTCTTTTCGAGCCACCTCTCCTATTTCAATAAATTGTTTTTCTTAAAAAAAAAATATATATATATATATATATATATATATATATATATATATATATATATATATACACACTATAATATATGTTTGTGTATGTATATATGCCCTATATTATATATATATATGCATATATATATAATATAGGGCATATATACATACACAAACATATATTATAGTGTATATATATATATATATATATATATATATATATATATATATATATATATATATATATATATATATATATATATATATATATATATAATTTGGGCGCGGTAAAGGCCAGGTATTTCAGGCACATTCATCCGTCAGTCGCAGACTTCAACAACAGATCTTCTGCGTCATGGCACCGTATCCTTCATGGTCGGAGTCTCGTCGAGCCTCACATCCGCCTGCAACTGGGCTCGAGAGAATCGTCTCTATTCTATGAAAAGTAGGTCGGGGACTCCCTTCTCCCTCATTTCTCGGCTGCGCCTCTCAACAGTGCGATCTGCGATCTGTAGGACAATGAGGGAGACTAGATTTGGGCAAAGGCCCGGGAGTGGATTGGGAAGGAGGCTACTGTAGCTTTGGCTTCTTCAGGTCTAAAGGCTTCGACGGAACCTGACGTTCTGAGGTGGTCCATCTCTTCTAATGGTGCTTTCTCTCTAACTTCGGCTAGGAGAGTGGTTCGCAGCTCCTGTGCACCTTTTCCTATTATCGGTTATTTTGGCAATCTTGCATCCCAAAAAATGGTCTTTTCTGATTTGGAGAGTGTTCTGCAGGAAACTCCCTACTGATGACGCTCTCACTTTAATAGGATTCAGCTTAGCATCAGCGTGTCACTGTTGCTCGGAGCAAAAGTCGGAGTCTGCTGACCACATACTGCATTCGGGTGATCTGGATGTACAGGTGTGGACCGCCCTCTCCCTTCGGTGTAGACAGGCTCAGGATGTAGGGGCTTTGACGATCTTCTAGCCACCTGGGGTAGCGTCTCGCACGGCCACCAGATCGTAGCAGCCGCCACCATATGGGTCCTATGGAAGAACCGCAGCAACTTTAGATACGAAGGGCACTAATTCATTTCTAACCAACTGATCAGGGATGTGCTCAGACAGATTCACAAAGTTAGCAGACTCTGCAAACATGTCACGGAGGGATTCTGGCACTCCTTGTCTCACTAAAGAGTTTTTGGAGCGTTGAGCGTATGTTAGCGCCAATGCTCATTCTATTTTGCTGCTCTTTTTCTTATGCTTTCTAGTATAGGCTTCAACATTTTGCGCCTTATACATTAATAAAGTTCGGGGGTTGTTCTAAAAAATAAATAAAATAATATATATATATTAGAATATATATATATATATATAATAAAAATATATAATAATAATAATAATAATAATAATAATAATAATAATAATAATAATAATAATAATAATATTAATAATAATAATAATAATAATTGTTTCACTTAACAAAATGGCGACTCTGCTGGGGACGACTTTCTCCTCTAACGAGAAAGCAATTGCTCAATACGATGATGTGTCGATTGGATCGACGAAGAAGACTTTGGTCGTTCAGTTCGACCAAACTGCTTACGAAGAAATGCTCCAAACTGGGGGTAGTTCTCGCTGCTCCAATGTCTCGAAAGGTGTGCACCCTCTGATCTTTCTATTGTCTCTGAAGGTAAGGGAATTCTTCCCACTCCTGTTGTTGGGGCTCCCGTCTGTGACGAGGTAGTTCCTATTTCAGTGTTGCGCTCTGTGCATAAAATTCAGTCTCCCGTCTGTGACGTGGTAGACAATCAAGTCTTGCGCTCTATGCGTAAGGGCAAATCTCCCGTCTGTGATGTGGCAGATATTCCTGTTTTGTGCTATACACGTAAAGGCAAATCTCCTGTCGGTGACATGGTAGATAAAGTTTATAATGGTGCTTTTGCATCTAAAGTGAACTTGCCTACACGCGTACAGCGTAAAAACAATTATCCTGTGGCTGACAATTCTTTTGATTTATCAAAGAAGACAAGAAATTTTGGCAAAACTTCTGTTTTACGCCAACAATCTTCTAATGCTGCTTTACGCAAAGTGCCAAATCTTAGGATTACATGCATGGCCGATGGTGTTCTCTGTGCACAAAAATCAACTCAGGATTTATGCACACAACTCCAGGCGCGTAAAAACGTACAGCTTTGTTCTGCCAATGAAGCTAGTAATCTTCTTTTTACACAAGGGACTAAATATTTCTCTGTCCCAAATGTAAGAAAGAAAATGTTACCTTCCAACTCTTCTGATTTACGCGAGTTACTTGTGCAAAAGCGTAAAAACAGAAAATCTCCTGTGACACTCCCTCAAGAAAATTATCATTGTGAATGTCACCAAATTGTGATTAAATGTTGCTGTTCTGCTACTAAACGGTCAATTTCGACCGATTAAGCTATAATGTACCTCAGCAACAAATTGATGATCAAGAACATTAGTTGTCCTATGCATCGGTCAATATGGCATCTCATATCAATAGAGGATGACGTCCAAGACGCTATTCATCCCGGACTCTAAGTCAACAACGGTTCAACCGAATCCTTGACAGTTTTGAAGGAGTATATCAGCATACTCGATCAAGAAGTCAACGATCTCTAAGTATGCATTCTTCAGATTCGAGGCTGGGGGTACCCAGTATTTGGAGTCAGAAACTGATAGCATTGATTTATATCTTTACACCAATCCCTCTGTATGTTCAAGAGAATTTGAATCTTATGTTATCGGAGAAGAACAGGAGACTTCTACTTCTCATACAGAACAACGTCTTTCTGCGGTGGAACAACCGCTAAAGGATTTGCTTGCCATGATGCGAAATATGCATCAGATAAATCAAAACTCCGTATCTCCTGACCCTCTCATTCCAGAAGATGTATCACCTCTAGTAGGGACTACGGTACATCCAACTACCATTCAATCAAATATACTCTCTCAAATTAGTGAAGCTATTCAAGAAGTTCGGGAGTTAAAAGCACAATTTGAAGTTCTTAAGCACAAAGATCAGCTCCAGAAGTTGGGGATTAAGCAACCTTATCCTCCCCATTGGAATGATGTACCCTTTCCTTCCAAATTCAAGCGACAATCTATGGTATTATTTGATGGAAAAGCTTCTCCAAGTCAATATATCAATTATTTTGATATTATGACTGTGCATCTACAGAAGAATGATGCTCTTCTTACCCGAGTCTTCATTAGGTGTTTGATAGGTACAACATACGATTGGTATCGCAGTCTACCCGATAATTGCATATCGTCTTTCGATGAATTCAAAGCAATGTTTCTCACTACCAGAATAAGTTATTTTAGCGACGCCTGAAGACGTCGCTAAAACGCCTAAAGACGTCGCTAAACCAGTTTAGCGACGCATTTAGCGACGTCTTCCTCTCGTCGCGAAAACCTTAGTCGCTGTTTGGAAAGACGTTGCTGATCGTCGCTAGCACCGACGTTTACCGACGCAAAGATACGTCGGTAGTATACCGATGTTTACCGTCGTTTTGTCGATGAAATAACGACGTTTATGATGTCGCTATACGTCGGTATGTCCTGGGAAAATTATCGACGTTTACGATGTCGCACTGCGTCGGTATATCCTGGGGAATATTAACGACGTTTTGTGATGTCGCTATACGTCGGTATATCCTGGAAAAATGTGATAAAATCTTGGGAAAGTTATCGACGTCTACTGACGGTTACCGACGCCTACCGACAAAACTGACGTCGCTATACGTCGGTATCCTGGCAAAATATGCCATTTTAGTGACGTCTATCGACGCATTTTGACGTCGGAACGCGTCGGTAAACGTCGGTAGAAGTCACTAAATTTGAAAAAAAATAAAAAAATAAATTGCTGTATGTAGTTTTCTCCACAGAATCATTTTTTCCATGCAGTTTAATCTGAAACACAATACAAAAGCAAATTTTATCCCTGGGTTCGTCGACCCCTTCGGTGGAACACTCAACACCGGTAAATTAACATCCAAATAAAACGAATAACATAAAATAACCAAAGTCCACACAACATATATAAACCAATATCCAAATCGTGATGGGTCTACACAACCAATAACCAATGTATCTATGCAACCAACAAATAAGTGTCACAAACAAATAAGTGTCACAAACAAATACAAAGAAAAATAAGTACTCAAACACTCAATACAAACAGTCCTAACTAGGACTACTGGGGATCTGGAACAGGAGGGGGCGTGCCGTGACGAAGGGCTAAGAAAAGCTCATAGTCCGCATATGAAATTGACACCGATGAAGGAGGTAGTGACGTCGGTGGAGTCGGTGTCGATGAAGATGGCAGTGGTACTGGCGGAGTCGATGACGATGAAGGCGCACCCGAAGGACGATAACGCACTAATGCTGCAAGTTGCTGGTGGTATAAATCTATGGTAGATAACATTCTATCACTGCTATCAGCCACCGAATTCTGCACCAATCTCAGTCTCTTGCCATGGTCATCTGTGATGCCTGCAGATCCAATATGATGTGCTCCGTCGACGCTCTAAGATCGGTGATGCTCCGCTTTGTCCGCTCAGTCATATTTCGGAGCTCCATAATGCTGCGGTCGAGCGCATCCTATCGTGCTATAAGCCCAGGCTCGTCCGACTGGTGCTGAGACTGGTTCTGAATCCATCGTAGCAGCTCATCCCGGAGAGACTCCATCATCTGGTGGATTCGGCAGACTCCTGGGACGACTGTGGACCATGCACACTAGCGGGGGATGCCCTAGAGGACTGGCTCGCAACTAGGGCGCCATAGGATCCCGTATCATAGTACGTACCCGTACGGAGGCCACCAGCGGCGGTCATCCACAGCTCGTCTGCCGACGGAGCTTGAGTGGGCTACGAGGAAGTACCGGCCTCTCTCGCCGTAGGTGCACTAGCAGTCGTCCAGTCCCGAAGCCTCTGATACTCGACCTAGAAAGTATGGATAGTACTCTATGATTTCTAATCTTGAATTAATGTACTTATTATTACTAACTACATAAATATTTATTTGCATGCATATTTACTAAGTTATATTAAAATTAACACGAAGTATTATAATTAACAAATAGTATTGTAATACTTACATAGGCAAGCTCGGCCCTCTCGTCAATAAGGCCTTCGTCCTTCCGATGGGTGGCCAGGAAGACGGTCACCATGTCGGCATTACCGACCTTCCTTACCTGTAATTAAATATATTATCTTAGTAATAATTTATCGGATTTGCATTAAAATAATATTTTTGAAAGAAAAATACATACTAGACGACGAAAATATTCCGTTATTGGAATCGACCTACCGTACCACTTCGAGGCATGCTGCCTAGCCGCCTTGGCCTTCTCGGACTTTTCCTTGTACCTTGGCTCGTTGAATCGAGCCTTCATCGCATCCCACTGATCAGGGGTGATCCAACCTTGGATCGGCTTTCCGGCACGATCACGGGCCTTCTGATCATTAATAGCGTCGTGGATCAGCTTAACAGCGACATCAGGAAACATCCCCTCGATCAGCTCGGCCCGGTGCAGTAGATAGAAAAACATATCCTAAAAGAGTACGCAAACCAAATATTTTTCAGTAATATATAATATGCATAAATCAAATGATTCATGTTAAAAGCAAATCTATTTTAACCTTGAAGCGCGCAAACCAGTAGGCCTTCCTATCATCCGGAGCATCCGAGTAGTTTATCCAAAGACCACCATAATTTTTCCTCAGGAGCTGGCCTAGGCATCTCTGTACCGACGGGGGACGATATCTATACAGACATATTATATTCATGAGAAAATTTAATTTATAATAAACACAGAAAAAATGATAAACCAAAATACTTACTTTGTACCGTCGGCCCAGATCTCTGTCCTCGTCTCCTCCGGAGGTGCGCAGGCATCATCTGCCTGATACTGGTCGGCCGTCGGTGCAGCCTCCTCCATCTGCACATCTGCCTCCATCGTCGTATCAGCAGGCGGAACACTACTCTCGGGAGCAGTCTCAGGCCTGGAACTACTCGTCCCAGGAGATATGCCACGTAGCATCATGGTGGGCAGAGCTACTGTCCGATACACAAGAGTACTGGACGACGAGGATCTAGAGCCGGTACCAGTAGGAGGTACCGAAGAAGACACCCGTCCTCTAGCAGCACCACCAGTAGGTACTGAAGGAGCACCTTGTCCTCTGTCAGTATCAGTACCCCGTGCCCTATGTCGGGAAATGCAAAACGATCCGCGACGACCTATCATGCCTTATAACAACATATGATGAGATACAACAAAGACAACAAATGATAGAGACTAGAAATATGAAAGTGCAACAGAGACAAGATAATAACCAAGACAACATATGATGATATATTTTACAAAAAACATCTAAGTCCAGATAATATATTTTACAAAAAACATTTCAGTTCAGATAGTACATTCTACAAGAATCATCTAAGTCCAGATAGTACATTCAGATAATAACCAAGACTAGATAATAACCAACTCTACATAATAAGAAAATGAAAGTACATCTCTCTCAATCATCTTCAGAATAATCATCTTGTTCGTCTTCCTCGACCTCATCTTCCTCCTCATCTTCACTTTCATCTTCACCTTCGTCGGCTTCGTCTTCCTCTTCGGATAATTCTACATCTTCTACATTATATGTCGTGTAATGCGTAACTTCCGTGGAGTCCATATTAACAATATTGGTTACAAGAGGTAGCTCGTCCTCCTGATAAGCTTTTTCGTCAACATCAAAAGTATCTCTAGCTTTAGTCTTGCATACTGCCCACCAGTCAGACTTCGTTGCTCCCTCAGATAAGCTGTAAAGTACACGAGCTGAGCTTGAGTTGCTAGGACAAATGGTTCGTAGCCTTGATATCTACGCTTGTAGTTTATATCCACAAGACCATGCTTGTCAATTTTCCAACCTTGATTTTCAGTCGGATCGAACCATTCACACTTGAACAACACGATCTTTGCAGGTTCTCTGCTATAATTATATGTCAACTCCACAATCTCTCGCAAGATGCCAAAAAAATTATTTCCTGGGTCGACCTCTTTGTAGTTCAAAGATTTGATACACAAACAACTATTTTTCGTAGAATCAAGATCCAGGAAGCTGTCTCTGATAGGAGCATTTGTCGACTTGAACCGAAAGCCATTGACATAGTAACTTGGACATATTTTAACAAAAGTAATTGCTCCCTTGGCAAGAGTTCTAATTAATTCAATCTCGAATGAAATTAGACGATCGACCTGAATATCAAAGAAGAGATAGTAAGTTATTTATCGCACAGTTGCATTAAAAGAGGCCAGTAATTACCGTACTACTTATATATTCGCTCAACCAAGAAGGAAAATGACGTCTTATTTCTTGTTCTAATGCTTCGTCTGTTAGGTAGGGTCTTACCGACCTCAACTCATCATTATATATGCTGAAAAACAACGAAGCAACCGCCGATTAGTACAATAATATTAGCTTATACTATTACATTGAGATGACGTAAACTCATTATTAATTACTTACCCCTCTAGCTTCTATACTTCATCCTCATCGCAATTGAGTAATACATACAACTGAGTAGCCCTTAGCTCTTCGTCATTCAAATATCTCTTCTTCATTTTTCCCGAAGGCTTTCCGGACGCATTGAATACTTTCAGTATTCCATCATTCGATTCTTGATAATCGTCATCATTTCTCGGAGCCCTCATTCTATTCGTAGTAACATGAGGTTTGAAATACGTCGAGTAGAAGTTTATAATCTCCTCGAGAATATATGCTGCACAAATAGAACCCTCGACCCGAGCCTTGTTTTTTACCTTCCTCTTTAGGTGGTTCAAATGCCGCTCAAACGCGTACATCCACCGATAACCGACGGGCCTGCCAATACGTGTCTCGTAGGAAAGATGAATTGGCAAATGCTCCATGGAGTCGATGAATCCAGGAGGAAATACCTTCTCGAGCTTGTACAGTGTTACCGCAATATCGTTCTCCTGCTTTTCTAGACGATCGACGAGCAACTTACTAGAACAAAGATCTCAGAAGAATATGCTAAGCTCGGTCAATGGATCCCAAACAACCGGGGGTAAGAATTTCCGAAATGCAATCGAAATTAACCTCTTCATGAATACATGACAATCATGTCTCTTCATACCTGTCAGTTTGTTCTCCTTGAGGTCGACGCATCTTCTCAAGTTCGAAACATACCTGTCTGGAAATTTCAGACCTTGAATCCACCTACAAAGTCTCAGTTTATCCTCCTTCTCCAGTGAGAAAATTGCCTTAGGCTGCTTCAACTTCCCATTCCCGTCCTCTATTAAATGCAATGCAAGACGTCTACATATTTCTTCCAAGTCCAATCTAGCCTTTGGATTGTCTTTCGTCTTTCCCTTTACGTCCATTACAGTATTAATTATGTTGTCAAACACATTCTTCTCGATATACATGACATCAAGGTTATGTCTAATCAGATTGGTGCTCCAATATGGCAGATCCCAGGATATACTCCTCTTCGTCTAGTTATGAGTGCGACCAAATCCGTCACACTTGTAGCCCGTAGCAGGCTCTTCAATAGCTCTTGGTAAATCTTTTAACTTTTTCCATATCGTGTATCCGGGCCACCTTGGCGGGGGATTAGCCTTCTCCACAATGCCAGCACGAAAAGCATTCCTGTTCCTCCGGTACGGATGATCCTTCGACAGAAATTATCGATGACAATAGAAGAATCACCTTTTTCCTCCATGTTTCAAACGGAAAGCCTTAGTGCGGTCCATACAATACAGACATAAAAGACGACCATGCGTGCTCCATCCAGATAATATACCATAGGCCGAAAACTCGTTGATGGTCCACATAAGTGCTGCCCGTATCTGAAAATTTTGCTTTCTAGATACATCGTACGTGTTGGAACATACTTCCTACAGCTGATTCAACTCATCAATCAATGGCGGTAAATACACATCGATGTTCCTTTTTGGATTGTTCGAACTTGGGATAATAACGGTGAGGAACATATACGGAGTCTTCATGCACATCCATGGCGGTAGATTGTACGGAGTGACGATCACAGGCCAACATTAATACTTGGATCCCGAAAGTCCGAATGGGGTAAAACCGTCGGAGCTGAGACCCAATCTGACATTATATGGATCAGAAGCAAAATTTGGATACTCTCGGTCAAAGTGCTTCTATGCTTCTCCATCAGATGGGTGATCCAACACTCCTTCAGTCTGTTCCCGCTTATGCCAACTCATGTTTTCTGCAGTTTCCTTCACCATAAACAACTGCTGCAATCACGGCGTCAATGGCAAGTAGTGCATCGAACCGGTAGGCTTCCTGGCACCGACAGACTTTTCTTTACCACTGCCCTTGTAGCGATCGGCACCACAAAATCTGTATGCGTCTTCATTCTTGTTGTCTTTGTAGTACAACATGCACCCGTTGTAACATGCATCGATTTTCTCGTATCCCATCCAGAGCGATCTTACCATCCTCTTAGATCGGTAGAAGTCTTTAGGCAACTTAGCACCCTCAGGCAATATTTCTACTCCATAAGACGTTTGTAGCAATCTTGCAACATGTTAAAATTGGACTTGATGCTCAACAATCTTGTAACCACCTCCAACAGTGAATGATCCTCACAACCAGGATATAATGGAGTCCTTGCATTCTCCAGCAACTCCATGAACTGTACAACATCTGCGTTCGGTGCCTCCTCAGGTGCATCATGATCGTCCGAATCAAAACTTGGCCCCGCCGCGTCAAAAATTATGTTCACCAACCCATCGTCGTAAGCAGCATTATTGTGGACATCCACATAAGTCTCATACTCCGATGCTAAAGACACAAGTTCTCCTTGCGTGCTCCACTGATAGTAATTCGGCGTAAAATGCTTCGAGTATAAATGATACGTGACTTCCAATTCTGGATGATATTTCAAGTTGCGATATCTCACACACGGACACTTAATTTTGGTACCGTCCATGTACTGAGGGAACGCCTTGGCAAACTACAGGAACTGCTGTACACCCTCTATGAATTCATCCCGCACATTGCACATGTCATCAGGATGACGATTGGACATCCACGAATGATTCCGTAAGTAGTAATTCATATCCATATCCAATTGAGGATAATTCTGTAAGATAGATACATGCACATTGCAGTCAGTGAATGAATGTTAAGGCAGTTTAGATATAGGTGTGCAATTTAGATAGAGGTTAGTAGAGAGTGACAGTTTAGAGAAAACTGAGATTATTGGTGACATTTCACTCATTGACACTTCTTCACTATTACTCACAAATGAATTGGCCGTCTCAGCTTGAAAATTTAATATTGTTTTGACAATCATTCAGCAATTCGAGCTTAGGTTACGTAAGTCGTGTTTTGAAGCTGCAAATCTTTACAGAAAGTTTAAGTCGTATTTTGACTGTACATTCTACATCATCATAGAGACGAGTGCCAAGCTGAATCCTATTCCAATGTTAAGGAACAATGCTACACTAGGGGTCTATTCACCACCCCAAATACTTTTAAGTTGCTTTTGTCTTTCAAGAATTTCAACATCTATCACAATATTATTATTTTTCTGTCGAGATATAATTGTACTTGTAGGAGTACACGACACCAACTATCCAATATCGACCCTTTGGGTCTATAAGAGTTACTTCACTCAGTTTGTCAAGAAAAGTAAATTTTTTTAAATTAATATCCAATATCGACCCTTTGTCCTGTGCTTGAGCAGTATCCTAACTCAAACTATCTATCCTAACTAATAAATTAATATCCTACTTTAACATCTACTAACTCTCATATTCCTTCTAACATAAACTAATATCCTAATCTAAACTAATCCTTTAACTGAAACTGATATCTAAACAATGCTAATCATGAACTAATACCCTAACCTGGAAGTCCACACTGCTCAAGCACAGGCCAAAGGCCAAGTTATAAGGCAAAATTCAGTCAACTGACTGTAGCTACAAGGCAAAACCAAATGTTGACGGTATATATACCGTCAACATTTAAAAAGTTTGCTTGTCTTGAAAAAATGAGTGAAGTAACTCTTATAGACCGAAAGGATACTCTATACACTCTATGTAATACGATATACCAATCATACCTACACTTCTAGGATACTCTATACACTGTAGGTACTAGGATACTCCTTAGTATATTAGATATCAAAATCACTTAGTATGACACAAATATGAGTGTGCATTTCATATAAGAATCTAAACATAAACTACATTCTTGGAAATAATATCAATCATGTTAGCAGACCACCTATTCATGCAACTATCTCAAACCGACAATTATTTTGAGTAACCTCTTTAATTTCTATCGATACATGCCAAAAATACTCTTTACCACATATAAAATAACACTAATATTTAGATTGTGTCAGCACATCAGGAGGAGGGAGATATCCACGGTCCAGGTGTGACAAAATTTCCACAGGAAAACTGCAGCATATATATATATATATATATATATATATATATATATATATATATATATTTATATATATATAAAAATAAATATATAAAGCTTTAAAGCAGCAATAGTCGCAAAGAATATGATCAGTAGATAGTCAAGCTTACTTGAATAAAAAGGAACTGAAGCTCACTAGGTAGTTATTTGAAAGCACAGCTTCAATGTCCTGCGGAGAGGTAGCTAGAGTGAAGGTGAGAGTACAGTTACTACGAGGAGCAGAAGAGAGTGAGTGAGAGTGAGAGCGAGAGTGAAAGTGAGAGATTGAGGGAGCATAAAGTATTCTGACTTAAATAGAGGGAAATAGTACCATGACAGCTCCAAACCAAACCTAGGACAGTCTCAAACCACTGCTATTCCGTGGTCTGGATTCACGACGTGACAGTGACAGTAATGATAACTCGTATCAGTAGTGTCATGACACATTATTCTTTTCATTCTTTTAATATCATCACTATTAGGCCCCGTTTGGTTAGCGGAATCAAGATATTGGAATTAAAAAGTCATTCATTTTCAATGTTTGGATGTCAAAGGAATGTAGGACGAAAGAAAGTGGTTCCCTCCACCAATTCAATGATTCACTTTTTCTTCCAATTTTTTTGGTATTTCTAGACACTGGAAAGAAAAATTGATGAAATTGTAATTTTTTAAAGGAAACGAATTAAGAATAAGAAATAGATTTCCTTTCATTCCCTTTTCGCGAACCATTTAAAGGAAACTATTCCTGAATAGAACAATCTAACTTCATGAGTCGTTTCTATTCTAGTGTATCATAGCACTATCAGTAAAGAGTTGAGACTTAGAGCAGTGCTACATGGACTGTGATCCTGGCCCGTACGCTAGATGTCGGACCGTTATTGGAGGGGGGTTTGGGGTGGGGTGGGGAGGGGGGCGTTGGGGGTGGGGGTGTTTGGGGTTACAGGCATAGCTGCGGTCCCGAGTTTTCCCGAGACTGAATAATTTTTCCAGTACTAGATAGTAGTTGCTTAACCAGTAAGTAAAAGGGTCTCTAGAGTCGTCCCAGATGAAATGCCCAGAAAAATGGTGGGCGAGTGCAGATGGTTTGCTTGTGCCTGCCTTCTCGAGAGCCAATCAAATTGATTTTTTTTTCCAGCTAACATTGAATTTCTGGGAAAGTGTTGATGCCATTTATATTGTCTAAAATAATCTTTGTCTATAGCCGTCTCAACAACAGATAGCTATGGCACTCGTTTAAAAATACAGTCTAAATTATTGTGTCGTGTCAGCGTGTCATATCGTGTCTGTGTCAGCACATCAGGAGGAGGGAGATAGGGTTAGGGTTTACCCGCCTTGGTCGAAATCGGGTCGGGGTCGGGGCTGGAGCAGCGGCAGAGGGGATTGGTTGGGTCTGCATCGACAAGGAGACTCGAGGGTGGAGAAGCGGCGGAGGGTCGCCGATTGAGGGGGGACGCCGGAGGAACGGGGGTCACCACGAGGAAAGGGGTCACCGCGGGGAGGGGATCGCCGCAAGGAGGGGGGAAGCCAAGGGGGAGGGGAGTGGTCGCCTGTGGAAGAAAGATTTGGGGCTCTCGAGCGGGAGAATGAAATTTTGGGTGAAAAATGAAATCGATCGGGCCAGCAGAACCCTACATGAAACGTTTTAGCGACGTTATTATGTGCCTGCGGTAACCGTCGCTAATATCAGAGATATTATCGACGTTTACCGATGTATCAGCGACGTACTTTTTTATATATACAAAACGTAATCGCAATACGTTGCCGAACATCGCTAATATTAGTGATTTTAGCGACGCTCACCGACATATCCACGACGTATGTTTTTTTATACAAAAAAGTCGCAAAACGTCACCGACCGTCGGTATTAGTGACGTATTGCGACGTTTATAAAATATGTCGCTAATTCCTTAAAAGGTAGCGACGTTTTACTAAAACGTCGCTAATTGCATCGCTAATATGACTTATTCTAGTAGTCTCTCTCTCGTTTCTATAAAGGAGGGATGGACATGAATATGTCCTCCTTAATAGAGATTAAACAAAAAGAGAAAGATAATACTCAGACGTTTATTGAACGTTTTCGACAGGCTACTTTGAAAATGCCTCCTGGTATGCCAGATTCAGCATTAATTGATACATGCAAAATGAATCTGCGACCAACCATTGCTATTTTTACAGGCTCTCAATTCACAGATTGGGCCATATTTATTATAGTAGCAGTTTCAGCTGAGACCAATGGTAGATTGGCTCGTGAACATGGGATGATCTTCGCCTCAGAAGATAAAGAAAAGAAAGCCTCTTCAGGTAACAATTCTGGTAATCGCAATGGGAAAGGAAAGGAAACCCTGATGGTGAGCCTTTCAAAATCCAAAACTACACCAAGTAATCTGGAGTCTTCTAAGCCAAAAGAACAATACTCTTTCGACGACAGTAATATTCCTGGGATATTCTAATGTCTCGTGATGAGTAGTAAACTCCAGATTTTGGATCCAAAATGACCTAATGAGGTGGATTTGACTGATAATCCCAAGTATTGTATCTATCATAGATACATAAATTATCCTACTAAGGCTTGCTATGTCTTAAAGAAGAAGATTCAAGAGTTGTAAATGCTAAAGCTATCGCTTTAACTAATGATGAGCATACAGTCACAACTAACATGATTTCTCTTCATTTTGGAGGATTTCCTCCATAGCAAGTTCCTGATGGGATTGTCCCGATTCCAAAGGCGACAATGAAGATTGTGAATCTTCCACCAGCCAGAGAACAAAGTAAAGAACTATTGCCTCTCACCTTGAAAAATGGTGAAATTATGTGGGTACATCTTGACTTAGTACCTGAAATGGAGCATGAAAGTAAAATTTCAAAATCCAAGAAAGGTTAAAAAGTCAAAACATGCAATATGATTTCTCATGTTGTTACCTCAGATCATGATGGTTCTGATCATCTGTGGGATGACATCCCTTTGAAAGATAGGCTAAGGGGTCTGAACATATGCCCTCCAAGTTTGGCTCCTCCTATCAAACTAAAACTTACTCAACAGCATTGGTTAGTAATGAATAGTGTTCCTTTGTATAGGGCACAACAAGTTTTTGCTGCCTATGAGAAAGCTCCAGTTGGGATTTTACCTCCTACACTGAAAGTTTCCACCCTTGCAACTACAGGGGTCTCCGTTCCTTCTTCATCTCTTGGAACGTCTGTTGAAAGTCCACTACCCATTCGCATGTACAGTCAACAATCGGTCTATCTCATGAAAAAGATGGGCTATGACTTTCAAAAAGCGGAAGGCTTGAACGATGGTAAAGGTATGCGAGTTCCTTTGCAAATTCAAGGTCAGAAATCCTCCGTCGGATTGGGATTTCAGGTTCCTCATAAAAATCCCTATCAGACGAAGACTAAGGGAAAGAAGACTAAATCCTGTAATATGGTACTTCATTCTCCTGAGTCTGAAGAAGAGGCTTTTGCTGGTACAAGATCTGGAAAAGATTACCACAAATAATACGAGAGAACTTCCAAAGAAGCAGATGACGTCATTGAAACACTACCGACTCAGTCATCTTCTATTCCTGCTGAGGCAAGACCTTCTAAACCATCAGTGGTTGAAAAAAGGAAACAGAAGGCAGTACGTTTTGACGTCTAGCTGAAGTCTGGTTCAAATCAAGGGTTGATGAAACCCTATAAGTTTGACATTCTAGCCCAATTAGCCAATACTCCAGCTAGACTTTCCATTTTTGAGTTACTCCGTCTCTCTAAAGAAAGTCGAGAAACTTTGAGTGAAGCTTTGCTACAGGCAAATTCATGCCTAGCCCAACTCAAAAGTCCTGATAAAATACCGGTGTCATGTCTCCAATGCCATAGTGTGATGGAATCAATTCCTAATATTACTTTCACACAAGAGGATATGCTGTTGAAGCATAATCGGCATGACAGGCCTCTGTGTTACACAGGGTATATTGACTCAACCGAGATTGACCGGTATTGATCCTGGGTCTTCCATTAGTATTATTCTTCAGAGTATGCTACGACCATTGAGGATTCCTACTAGTGAGTTGACTTACACTAGTACGATAATTGTTGGTTACAATTCTGGAAGAAGTAAACCATTGGAAAAAATTTGTGTGAAGATTCAAATAGGCGATCTTCGAACCATGGCAACTTTCTATGTTATCAATTTAGACGTATCTTATAATATCCTACTCGGAAGACCATGGATACATGAACATGACATTGTTCCTTCGACTCTCCACCAATGCTTCAAATATGTGGATTCTCAGGGGGTCGTGAAGACCAAATTTGTAGATCTCAATCCTTTTAAAGGTGTTGAAGCCTATTTCTCTGATTCAATACTCTATACACAAGTGCATGTGAAGGAAATATCCGATATGGCTGAAGATCGATCGCCTTCAGAAAACCAATCGATTTCAGAAGACCAATCGCCTTCAGAAGATCAACCTTTGAAGATTAAGGTTAAGGGTCGGATTCAACCCCAACCTGTCAATGGTGAATCTTTGGTGATTAAAGTTAAATGAAGAACTCAAGCTACGTCTGATGAATCTATGAGAATTCTGATCAAAGATCGAGTTCAAACCAATACTAGTGATCAGCCTTTCATGATCAAGGTTAAAGGACGTATTTCTCGTCCAACTGATTCAGAACCACTAGTTATCAACCTCGGCAAATCTATGCCTAAGACGGATGATGGTCCGTTAATGATTAATTCCAGGCGTAGTAGCCAGTATGTCAATGATGTAAATATTGATCAATCTGTATTTTTTCATTTTAATAACGATTTTTTTGGAGTATATGGCTGTCAAATATATTGAAAGAATGACTTTATCTCTTGATAATCAAAGTCATCAACATAAAACTGACATAAATACAGAGGAAACTTTATATATTAATCATAAAGAGAATTCTTTTCCTCCTCATGTCGATGTTGGGCTTTATGCTCAAATGTTCCTAATGTCTACTCCTTATTTTCTACATGTTGCCTCATCATCACAAGCTTGTGTGGTTTATAGACGTCGTGAAGAATCTTATTTTGTGATCCCGTCTACTAAGAAAAACAAGCGTCAAATTGTGTTTGGTTTGGCTAAAAATATTCCTATTATACAGACAGATAATCTCGTAGAGAAAGATAAAGAAAAAAATCAGAATTGACAGATATAGTCAACAATCCCGCAAGATTATCCAAAATATAGGGTATGATTTAAAAACCATGTCAGGACTCAATCAAGGCAAAGGTAGACGATTACCATTATGTGGTGATCCATTTTATCAACGAACTCGTCATGGTTTGGGATACGATACATCCCACATGTTTAAGAAAGATATGGAAGAAGAATTTTCTTCCAGTTCTTCACAATCCTCAGATTCTGAAGGAGTCCAATATGTTGAATCTGAATATGTCTTTTCAGTTAATATGGTTCAAACCGATGATAAGTCTAAACTATTTGAAAATGACCCTTGGGTACAACAAATGGATACTCAGTGGAAGCTTCGATTTGAACAGCGACAGCCACCCACAGAAGATAAAATCGTCCAGATTAATGTTGGAGAAGAAACTACATCAAAGCCAATATTTATCAACAAAAATCTTTCTGAAGATGAAAAAGAATATTTGATAAAGCTGATAAAAGAATATATTGATATCTTTGTATGGAGCTATGAGGATATGACAGGTTTGGATCCTAAAGTAGCTACTCATAAACTTAATATTCTTCCTAATGCCAAACCTGTAAAACAACAGAAACAGCATTTTTGACCAGACATGATGGATGCAATTGAAGCAGAAGTTAAAAAGTTGATCACATGTGGCTTTGTCCGTGAAGAACAACACCCAGATTGGGTTGCCAATATTGTTCCTGTCATGAAGAAGAATGGAAAAGTTTGAGTTTGCATAGTTTTTTGAGATCTCAACGCGGACAAATTTCCACTTCCGATCACTGATGTCACGATAGACAATACATGTGGTTTTGAACGTATGTCTTTCATTGACGAATTCTCAGGATACAACCATGTAGAAGCATGGAAAATAATAAAGAAAGATCCATGCGGCCAGAAAACCCCATACGGCTCAGAAAGCCCATGCGGCTCAGATATTCATACGGCATAAGGGACTATGCGGCTCGATACGTTCCATGCGGCTCAGAAGAGAGGACACGTAGCATATAAACAACTCTCTTCTTACTGCATTAATTGCCTTGACGGCTGACGGCTCTGACAAGACAACAACCCTGACACAAAGATGTAATTATGACTCTGTCATAATGACAGATTCCTAGGGAAGCGAAGGAGATCTCTTACATAATCCCCCGAGATCAAGAAAATGCCATACAGCTTAGACACGTGGACAGTCATATGCGGCTCGAGCGGAGACTCCCCATGCGACTCAGGCCGAAGTTGCCCTATGCGGCCCAGATCGAAACAGCCCTATGTGGCTCAAGCAGACGCTCCCCCATGCGGCTCACGAGGACCATCTCCATACAGCTCACGAAGGAGTTATCCATTATGCGGCCACCAACGTCCATACGGTCCAGATTATCACGTGATTCGAAGGTTCGGGGGCCACTCCCCAACAGCCTTGACACGTGGCCGGGCTTATGCGGCTCAATCATCATGCGGCTCAGATCCCCTCAGTGGCTCCCAGGACACGTGTCATAAAGCCAATTAATTTTTCAGATTTACTGCAATCAAAGATTGGGTCAAATCCCAATAATTCGGGTTACGTGGCAGGAGAATGAATTAAACTTATTCATTCAGATTCGCAGACATCAGCAGATCATCATAAGGAAGATTTATTCCAATCAGCATTAATTACTGAGAGGATTTGGTACAATCTACATTAATGGCCCATATTCATTACACTCAAAACTAATAGCCCAGATTGATCAATCAACAGGCCGCCGCCACTTTAAGGGATAATCATTGTAAACCCTAATGATGGCATTTCCTTCTTATAAATAGCAAGGTGCCATTCCCTTACAAATAGGACCCTTTTTGAGATCAGAGAGCACCAGAATACTTGGAGAGAAAAAGCAAAAAGAGAGAAAAGAGAGCATTTCTTCAACGCCAAGCAATCTTCTGGAGCCAAGGCTGCGTACCGATCGTCCAAGGAGTAAGGCAGAGCTGCCGTAGCTTTCCAGAGCCTCTATCGTCACCTCCCAGAATCTAAAATAAACAATTGTACTTAGATTGCTATACCTAGGCTTTTGTCCCTAGACTTTCTTTGTACAAGCGAGTTTGTAACATGAAGTAAAAGCCCAGTCCTCCGATAATTGTTCTGCTCTTTTATATTTCATGGCAAACACGATGGCGACTCTACTGGAGACAAACTTCTCCATGGCTGAGGAGTTGGTGACGCAGTCGGATGCAGCCAAGATTGGCTCCACGCAACAGAAGATGGTCGCCCGTTTCGACCAACAGGCGTTTGAAGAAATGCTCTCTGAAGGAAGTGCCGGCCCGATCCAGAAGCGAACCCGCACAAAGAAAGCTCGCTGCGAGTGGAGGCCAAAATCATTTGCTCATCCACAAGCTCTGGACGGGATACTCTCTGCTACCCAAGACGGCGAAGGCGACTCTCATACGGCTTCACTTCGAGCCGTAGAGCACTCTGCGGTCCCCAAGTCCGGCAGAGGAAAGCACTACGATGCTGGACTTACAGGGACAAAGAGCGACTCTATGCGCCCCAAGAAGAAGTCGAGTACTCCTGTGGCCAAATCTGCCAACCACATGCAGGAGGCTCATGCGGGTGAATCTACCAGCCGCATGAAGAAAGTCTATGCGGCCAGATCATCCAGCCGCATGAAGAAAACTCATACGGCTGTGACTCCCAGCCGCATGAAGAAAGCCTATGCGACTATGTCTGCCAGCCGTATGAAGATTGTTAAGGACGGCAGCATGACGCCTACCCCGTACGGCTCTGTCTTCGACCGCCTGTCTTATGGTCCTGATCTCTTGTGCTTCCAAGAAGAAATGTCTGACTCTCTCCAGCACACCTAGACTCTTCCTACTATGTGCCTTTACGCACTAGAGCGAAGGAGTCTAGGGCAGTGCGAGCTTGGCACGCTCGGTCCGCTGATCCTGTCTCTGATCATCTGAGCGTCCCACATACCGTTATGCGAGCCTCAGATGGAAAGTTGTACAGAACCACTCGAGTCCAGCCCCTGGCGGCAAACGGACAGAGAGGTGCACAAAAGTCTCCCAAAATCCAGGGAGCAAACATGGTCGATCCTGACCCATCTGACTTGCGTGAGGCCATCCTCCACAAATGCAAGGAAAGAAAAAATGCATAGGGGTACAAAAAGTCCTTCCACGGACGTCACCACACCCAAGTCATCGTCAACTGCTCCTGCAACAACGCGACGGTGCGAGAAGGCCGGCAGTCCGTCTTTCAAAGACTGCAACAACCATCTTCAGAAGACGAGTTACTGCCCGTCGTCTCCTACAACTCTGCTCAGAAAGTCCCCGCTGATGGAAGAAGGAAGAAGACAAATGTTCCCTGCCCTAAGATTGTAACCGCTGCGACTAAAAGACTGTCGTCAAAGCGGGTGCCCACCACCGGAGTTTTCTAAGGCACCCGTTCTAAGACGAAATCTGCTGCAGTAGGAGATTCGTCGTCCACAACACAGAGGGTTGCTAGGACTGGGGGTAGCACTCCTCCGAACCTCTACGATAATCCGATGTTCCAAGAAGACGAGCCGGGGGAGACAATTCTCCCAGCAAACCCCGACGTCTCCAACTCCCAAGACGAGATGAACTCGGAGATTGGGGGTACTGTTCCTTCCGAGTCTGAACCAGAAGAGAACATACCCATATACCCCGATGACTTCTCACTACAGGGGTATGATTCGGAGGGCGCTTCCTCCACCGCTCCGTCCATCTCTCCTCATGTGAAGACGGTATTCATGAAAGACAGCAGCCAAGGAGGTTCCAGTGATCGCCAACGCATCGACACCCTCGAAGCCATACTGCTTGCCTTGGTCAAGTCTGTGGACGAGATCAAAGCGGCCCTTCCAACTCTGCAAGGAGGGACGCCTGGCCAAACAAGCGCGGGTCCTGCAGTCAATGCGGACTCAAATTCGGCGGCACCAAACCCGGGCAACGATCCTCCTGAAACAACGGCCCCCACCACCGTAGACGAGGCCCGCGAAGCGAGAAGAGAGGTCCAGGAGCTCCGAGCCATGTTTCACGCTCGAGAAAATTCTCAAGACCTTAGAATACGGCAACCATGCCCTGCTACATAGAGGGATGTCCCCTTTTCGCCAAGATATAAGCCGATCAATATCAATCATTATGATGGCAAGACCTCAGCAAGTCGGTACATCACTTACTTCGAGGTCACCACCGACCATCTGTCCCATGACGATACTATTCTCACACGATTATTCATCGGGGCATTGGAAGGGGTCGCCTTCGACTGGTACCGCAACCTGCCAGACAACTGCATCCACTCCTTCGCCGACTTCAAGCGCATGTTCTTGGAGAGATTCTACGAAGTAGGGCAGGACATTACAATGTCCACCCTCATGGATGTCGTCCAAGGGGAGAAAGAGCTGACAAGAAACTATATCGAGCGGTTTCGCCAAACCGCAATGAAGCTGCCGTCTGGAAATCCGGATTCCTCCTTGATTGAAATTTGCCAAAAGAGATTGCTCCCAATAATCAGTCTCTGGATGGATGAAAGTTAATTCAAGGACTGGAAGACGTTCATCATCAGTGCCACAAGCGCCGAAGAACGATTGAAGAAGGCTCGCCAATTGGGACTGCACATCTCGGACGGAGAGAACAAGGGCAAGCGTCCTAACAACGACAATGGGGGTAGCCCTTCCAACAATCGGGACAGCAGGGGTAAGCAGGCTATGGTGGCCGACACAGCACAGAAACCTGAGCCAAAGCCGGCAGACAAACAATGGCCGCAAATCACTTACTCCTTCGAAGACGGTCACGTCAAGCCCATCTTGGACATGCTCATATAAGGAGACAGAATTCAGCTTCCTCCACCAAGATAGGAACCGCGACAGGCAGACATGGAGAACCCAAAGTACTGCCATTACCATCGCTACGTCCACCATGCCACACACGACTGCTACCAACTAAAATGGTACATCCAAAATCTCATCGATTCGAACGTACTGGCCATCGATTTCGAAGAGGTAACGGTGGCAGCCAATATGGTGTCAGTATAATTTGACAGATTCCCTCCGACGGAAACTCAAGACGGTGTGGTCCTATCCCTCTGGCGACAATGGAGATTGCTAATCTTCCACCTCCTCGAGATCAGGCTGCTGGTCTAGTGCCCCTCACCACATCACGAGGGGAGGTCATGTGGATCCATCCAGACTTGGTATCAAAAGTGACTCAGCCCACACCATCTTCCATCTGCAAAAAGAAGAGTAGAAAAGTCAGGTCCTGTCGCACAATCTCGGCGGATATCGAAGAAGCTATAGCCGTCGTCACGCGATCTGGGGCACAATCCCAACCTGTGGCTGACAACCCGACTGAAGATCATCAGCCCGCTACAACTGACGCTTCGGGATCGGCTCAGCCTCCGACGACCGACAAGCCTAGGCCGAGGGAGACTCGCTATGACAAATCCCTCCGAAAAGAGGCATCACAAGGGCTGGAGAAGCCCTACAACTTCGACATCTTAGCACAATTGGCCAACACATCGGCCAAGTTGACATTATACGAGCTTCTGAGACTCTCCAAAGATGTTCGTGCGGCTTTGAGCGATGCACTCCAAAATGCCGATGTATACCTAGGTCAGGTCAACCTCACGGGAGAGAACCCGCCTGCAGATCTCCAAGACAGCACCTTTACGGGAGCGATGCCCAACATTGTCTTCACTCCGTAAGACATGCTCATCTAAACCAACCTGCATGATCGCCCATTATACTACACTGGATACATCGGCGACGTGAAGGTGGATCGAATGCACATTGATCCTGGCTCTTCCATAAGCATTATCCCGAAGGGTCTGCTATATCATCTCCGTATCCCAATGCATCGCCTAACGCCTACAAGTACCGCCATCAGCGGTTTCAATTCGGGCAGAAGCTACCCAATTGGGAAGATTCGTCTGAAGTGTCAGATTGGCGATCTCCAATCATAAGTCACCTGCTACTTCATAGATGCAGACACTTCTTACAACATCCTCTTGGGGCGCCCGTGGATACACGATTATATGATCGTGTCTTCCACGCTGCACCAGTGCTTCAAATATGTCGACAAATATGGCTTCGTGAGGACGAAATTTGCTGATATCGATCCCTTCAAAGGAGTCGAATCCTACTACTCAGACTTCTGCCTTTACGAAAAGTCAAAGAAGCACCTTGGCGAAGGAGATGTGCAAGCTCGTACCGAGACAGCCACAGGATCCAAAGAACCTCTGACGATCCACCTCCAAGCTCGCAAACCTGGCAAGTCTGCATCCCTTACCGCCACTCTGCATAAGGACGCAATCAGCCTCTCGGCACAAGAAGAGCAGATGATAATCCGGTTGCCAAGGTCCGGCCAAATGCGAAGACCCTCAACGGAGCCACTGACAATCAGGCTGCCGAGAGTCGGCCAACCGCAAACGGAGAAGCTCAATCCCTCCGATAAGCCAATGACGATACGCCTTCCCAAGAAGGGTCGTCACCCCGATGCAAGGCCTAGAACTTCTAGCGAACCAACCACATCCCACCCAGCATCGAGTGCCAAGCTGGGGGTCGCTAGTCTGCCAACAACTCCACGCTCTGCTCCACCAGCTGAACCGCTGACGATCAAGCTGTCCAGGTCGTCCTCTCAGTCTTTGTTCATACAGGGGGTAGCCGAAGAGGAACCAGAGTTAGCCAAGTATGTGGCTGCCCACACTGATGTTCCTTCCGCAGATGACGTAATCTCCCTAGGAAAGATACCTTACTTCATCAATAAAGGGCTATCTTTGAACTACCTCGAGCTTAATAAGCTTTGTACAATGTATGCTATGGAACACGGTATAGGCACTCACCTACACACACAGGTGACAAATGTGTACCCCGCGATCCAGCTTACTCCAGTGGAAGATGCTTACCGCATAATCGAGGGAGGATACCATCCAATCATCTTCGGCCGGAAGTACGATTCGCATTCCTTCACCGTAGAAGAAGTCGACCTTGGATCAGATGCCGGGAGACTGCCTCTGTATCTTTATAGCCCCCAATCTAAATATCTCATGCTGAAACAGGGGTATGATCTGGAGACAACACCAGGCTTGAACTACGATACTGAACGATGATTATCTTTGAAGCCACCGGTCCCGGTAGACAAACCACGGGACTACTATAGCAAGACTCGATGTGGATTAGGGTATGTAACACCCACGACGACCCCTGAGAGTTGAGATGAAGAATGTGAATGGCATTCACATTCAACCGGGTCACCAACTTCTGACTCGGATACCAGCATCGGAGACCTATTCAGGCAAGTCTTGTCAGTCAACATGGCATTCGCCGACGCTTATGAAGAAGATAAAGACATTCCTGAGATCCTCGAGCTAGAGCCGTGGGCACAACAGCTGGATGCACAATGGGAAAAGCGGTTCGAACAGAGAGAACCTCCCACTGAAGATGAGGTTATACAAGTAGATCTCGGCAGTGAATCTTCTCCAAAACCGATCTTTGTCAGTAAAAGCCTAACAGACGAAGAACGAGAATCGCTGCTGGAACTTGTCAAAGAATATATTGATGTGTTCGCCTGGAGCTATGAAGATATGTCGAGGTTAAATCCCGATATTGCTTTTCACAAGCTCAACATTCGACCGGATGCAAAGCCAGTCAAGCAACAACAGCGACGCTTCCGCCCAGGCATCATGGATGTGATCGAAGCCGAAGTCAACAGACTAATAGCCAGCGGCTTCATTCGTGAGGAACAACATCCGGATTGGGTCGCCAACATAGTACTAGTCCTCAAGGAGAATGGGAAGATTCGAATCTGCATCGACTTCCGTAATCTGAACGAGGCATGCCCCAAAGATGAATTCCCCCTCCCTATCACGGACATTATGATTGACAATACCTGCAG
This sequence comes from Iris pallida, assembly GCA_029216955.1. Taxonomy (NCBI): domain Eukaryota; kingdom Viridiplantae; phylum Streptophyta; class Magnoliopsida; order Asparagales; family Iridaceae; genus Iris; species Iris pallida. The sequence goes on along the minus strand of JANAVB010026197.1, from coordinate 2,558,169 downwards.
CTTCGAATATATGTCATTCATGGATGGCTTCTCGGGGTACAACCAAATCAAGATGTCTCCTAACGACGAAAAGCATACATCATTCCGAACATCGATTGGCACATACTGCTACACAGTCATGCCTTTCGGTTTAAAGAATATCGCCGTCAAGAGTCGCTGTAAGGGAGACCATCTGCAGGATCTGAGGACGGTATTCGACCTGATACGAGCGCACAATCTAAAAATGAACCCTACGAAGTCCTTCCTGGGCGTATCCAGCGGAAAGTTCTTGGGTTTTATCATCACCGCCCGGGGTATCCATGTAGACCCTGAGAAGACAAAGGCAATTATGGAGATGGGTCCCCCGAGAAATCTTTGCGAACTCAGAGACCATCAAAGGAGGCTAGCTTACATCAGGAGGTTCATTTCTAACCTCTCCGGGCGATGTCGACCATTCACCCATCTCATAAAAAAGGCGTCTCGTTCGTATGGGATAAAGAATGTCAGCGGGCCTTCAACATCATCAAAGAATATTTGTCGAACCCTCCAGTCCTGGTGGTCCCGGTTGCCGAAAAAACCATTCCTGCTCTACGTACGAGCAATAGAACATTCCCTCGAAGCTCTGCTGGCACAAAACAATGATGCAGGCCATGAGCAAGCCATATATTACCTCAGTCGAATGATGATTGGGCCAGAGCACCGATACACCACCATAGAGAAGGAATGCCTCGCCCTGGTTTTCGCCATTCAGAAGACGCGACACTATGTCACTGGACAAGCAATACATGTGATCTCACGAGTCAACCCTCTCAGGGTCCTCATGACTAAACCAAGGGCACTCAGCTCTCGCCTCGCTATACGGGCAATATTGCTGTCCCCTTATCATATGATCTTCGTCCCGCAAAAGGCTGTCAAAGGTCAAGCCCTGGCAGACTTTTTGGCAGCCCACGCGGGTTCGGAGTCATCCAGAATATATGAAGAGATCCCAGATAAGGTCGCCGACTCGCATGCAACCTCTCACGATGATATATGGCGAATGTTCTTTGACGGTGCTTCGAGAACTGGACACAAGGGCAACATCGTCGTCGGAGTCGGGGTGGTGCTGGTTTCTCCTTCCGGATTGGTGATCAATTGCGCTTACTCACTCACAGAACCCTGCTCTAACAATGTGGTCGAGTACAACGCTTTGGTCATTGGCCTCCAACTTACAAAGGAGCTGGAGGTAGAATATCTTGAAGCATACGGCGATTCTCAGTTAATCGTCAATCAGATCCAGGGCTCATACGAAGTCCGCCACGAAGACATGATCCCCTATCACCAGATAGAGATCGACATCATTTCATCGTTCGAGGGGTTCTTTATCGAACACATTCCCAGACTCCGAAATATCGAAGCCGATGCCTTAGCAGGCCTGGCCGCTTCCCTAGCAGTACCAAATCATATTCATCAATCAGTAGATGTGATAGGCTACGAACTGGTCTGTCCCAAAAATAATGTTCAATTCATGGCGAGTTATTCCACTCAGACGATCGATGATGTCCCAGATTGGAGACAACCATTCATTGACTTCGTCGTCTACGACATCCTGCCCGAGAACCCAAAGGAAGCCACCTCCATCAGACGACGTTCTCTCAGATTCTTCTATGATACAGAGACAAAAATGCTGTATCGCCGATCCTATGATGGATTATTGCTTCGGTGTCTGTCAAACGCAGAAGCCAAAGAATTCGTACGAGAAGCTCATGACGGTATCTACGGGACCCATCAGCCTGGCCCTAAATTACAAGACCGTCTTCGCCGAATGGGCTATTATTGGCCCACAATGGTAGCATATGCGATAGACTATGCAAGAAGGTACAAAACCTGCCAAGTCCACGCGGACTTTATCCACCAGCCATCTAAATTTCTACATCCGACAGTGGCATCCTGGCCATTCGAAGCATGGGGGATGGATATCATTGGTCCGATTACTCCACCTTCCTTCCGAGGACATCGCTTCATACTCGCAATCACAGATTACTTCTCCAAATGGACGGAAGCTGTCCCGCTTACAGAAGTCAAAACTTCGAACGTGATCAGCTTCCTCAAGCATCACGTCATCTATCACTTTGGACTGCCCCGAAGGATCATCCACGACAATGGTCCGCAGTTTGCAAGCCACGCCTTCTATCGGTTCTGCGACAAGCATCGCATCCAGAATATTGCTTCGATACCGTACAACCTGGCAGCAAACGGGTTGGCAGAGGCATTCAATAAAACTATCATCAAGTTACTCAAGAAGTTCGTATCGTCCAACAAACGTGACTGGAACGAGAAGCTTGGTGAATGCTTATGGGCATACCGTACCACGGTCCGAATGGCCACAGGGAACACACCATTCTCCCTGGTGTACGGGAGTGAGGCAGTTCTTCCATTAGAGACTTAAATACCCTCACTCCGCGTTGCTCTCACTTATCAATTGACGACGGATGATAACTACCGATGCCGACTACAAGAGTTAGAGGCCTTAGATGAAAAGCGCCTCCTAGCTCAGCAAAGGATCGAGCTATACCAAGCACGCATCTCTGGAGCCTTCAACAAGAAGGTTAAAATCAGAACATTCCCGGTGGGCGATCTTGTTTTGGCAGTCCGGAGGCCGATGGCCATGACTCACAAGACCATCGGCAAGTTCCAGCCAAAATGGAAAGGTCCATTTACCATCGAGGCTGTATTCTCCAATGGTGCTTACCGCCTCGCCAAGCAAAACGGAGACTTGCTCATGTTGCCCGTCAACGACAAGTTTCTGAAGAAATATTATGTCACATCCACAAACATTCCAGATTAACGAGTCATGTACCCGCTGGTGCCGCTGAACTCATACCCACAATATTCCAGATCATCGAGTCATGTACCCGCTGGTGTCGCTGAACTCACATTTCAACATTCCAGATTATCGAATCATGTACCCGCTGGTGCCGCTGAACTCACATCTACAATACCCCAAATTATCGAGTCACGTACCCGCATGTGCCTCTGAACTCACATTTCGGTCACTCTTTCAGATAGTAAGTCATGTATGACCATACCTCTGAACTTTCTTCCTGGAAGAGATCCTCTCTCATGATCCACTACCCGCACTCCCTGTACACAAAAAGGGTAACCGATGCACAAATTTCCAAAACGGCCATGTTCTTATTACCTCTGAGTCGTTTCACTTCCGCCAAAAACAAATCACCCCTTGCATAGAACTTCCATGTCCTCATTACCTCTGAGTCATTCTATGTACCCTCCTTCATTGAGCCCACTCCTGTCATGTCCTCATTACCTCTGAATGGGAAGGCTCCGTCGAAGAAACCTTCATACTTGTCATGTCCTCATTACCTCTGAGCAAGTATGATGACTCCCTTTCGACTTATTGTCTATACCCACAACCGGAGTACGCCAAGGATAGTAGGTCCAAAAATATTATCCGCTGAGTCCACTCCTGCTATGTCCTCATTACCTCTGAGTAGGAAGACTCTATGGTAAAGCCTTCGTACCTGCCATGTCCTCATTACCTCTGAGTAAGTATGTTGGTCCTCTCTCGTCTTATTACCCGTACCCTGAACCAGAGTATGCCAGGTGTAATAGGCCCACAAATGTCCTCTGTTGACCACAAATATCCTCCGTTGAGTCCACTCCTGCCATGTCCTCATTACCTCTGAGTAGGAAGACTCCACTGCAAAAACCCTCATACTTGCCATGTCCTCATTACCTCTGAGTAAGTGTGTTGGTACCCCTCCATCCTATTATCCGTATCCTAAATCGGGGTACGCTAAGGATAATAGGCCCACAAATGACCTTTGCTAAGTCTCTTAGTACAGGCCCACCATTCCTCATCATGCCCTAGGAGCCCAGCTGCTCCATGGCATTCTATATCCCGATACCTGGAACGTCCACGACCACCTTGCCGTGAAACTGTTCTAAGTATCCCCAGTCAAACTTGTTACTCGTACCTAAAACCAAGGTATGCCAAGGGTAACAGGTCCACAAACAAGTCCTCCATCCGGGGCAAACATCACCACAATACCACAAGCACGATAAGCAATACAAATGAAGGGTATAATCGAAAGTACTCTTTATTTAAAAGAAGAAAAAAAGCATTACATCTTTTGGGACAACGTCCCTCTCAAAAAGAAAAAAAGGAGAAAAAAAACAAAAGAAGAAAAGGCCGACTATAGTTCGATATTACACAACTCCAAGAGGCAGTTTTTCACCAATGTAGTCCCCCGCTCAAGCCTCTGTTTAGATCGGCATTCGGCCTCTTGGGACAATTGCTCTGTGTCATTCAAATACATATACACCTGCCAGTCGTTGTCTATCTTCTTCAGGGTAAGTTCTAGATTGGCAGAAGCCCTTCTAAACTTGTCATCCTCCTGAATGGCAATCCCTTTATCAGTACAAGCAGCTTCGAGATCGAACTTCAAAAAGACTAGCTTTCTCTAGAGCTCGAGGATCTGCTCCCGGGTGTCGGTTACCCCACGGGAGGCAGCTGCTTCCCGAACCGCACAGTCTTCAGTTCGACGGCTCCATTGATCGTACAACCGAGTCAAATCCCGGTGGTCCTTCAATATAGCCGTCTTGAGCGATTCCCGGGCAGCTATCACCTTCTCCACTGCGGTAACAAGGAAATTGCGCTCTTGATTTATTGCCGCAGGTAAATTAGCTTGTTACAGCTTGCAAAATTGGGCCACGAGACGATCAGCCTCTAACAGCTTAGGCTCCAGAAGCGTGGCCAGTTCCCCTCCACCAGGGAGTGTTCTAAGGATATTGATCTGGCCACCGGCGCATTGACGGGCCAGAGCAAAGGGAGTCCCCCTCTCCACAGCTGTCTCAATCCCCCTCCTCAGGTTGCGGTGGAAACTGTCGACCACATCGTTGGACACTTCGTCCAAAACTTCCGTAGAGGACGGTATCAAAGAGAGTATGGCAGGCAGTACCGAAGGAGTAGCCTCAGAACTGGCTGTCCCTGTCACCAGAAAAACGAATTCTGTACAAAAAGAGGCACGGATGGCAGCTAGCTCCTCTTCTGCCGCCCGGAGGGCCTGGATACTTGGGAGAGCGAAAAGGTTAACTCCCGAAACCCTATTCGCAGAGGACGGTGCAGAAAGTGTCGTCCCTTGCTCCAGCTGCTCTATCACCAAGGCTCCCAAACTTAACCCAGCTGGAGGCCCCTCAGTATGGGTTGGAAAAGAAGGAGGCACACGTGCTTCCATCAGATTCCCCCCGGTAGAGTCCGCTCTGGCAATATCCATCACCGACAATAAAGGGGTGGGACCTGCGCATCCAAAGCAATCATTAATCCATGAAGGATAGGGTGATAGGGCAGATAGGCCTCCTCACAAGTTAAAAAGCTGGTTTATCTTACCAGGGGAAGAGCCCGGAGGCTGCCGCTCGTTCGAAGCTAGCATAGCCTCCCTATCCGCAGCTTCTAACTCAAATTTAACTGGTTTTTCTGCCCCAGCCACCCTCGAAGGGAGTCAGTCGGGTCAGTATCATCCTGTTGGAATTCAGTGGTCTCAAGGATAGGGGCAATAGAGCCCCCATCCCCACGGGTTGAGGTCTCAGCAAGACGAAACTCCCCGGCCGCTTTCGGAAGAGCCCCAGCGGAAGTAATAGCAGTGCACATGTCATTGATCAAAGTGGACAAAGATGGATCAACTTCAGCAGTCGAGTCCCGAGAAGCAGACTCCTCGGACGCCTATAAAGAGCAAAAAAAATGATTAGGCCATAATTTAGAAAAAGAAGGAAAAGGTGGCAGAAATTCTAATCACCTCAGAAACAGCGTCAACATCAATAAATATCCTGTGACGTCTTGCTGCAGCCCACTTTGTGGAGTAGGTCCTGCCATCGTCAGTAGACAGACACCTGCCTCGTGGGCGCGAAGCACCAGGCGCAACAGGTGGATGATTCTCCACCTCTTCGTCCGGCACAGTAGGAGGCTGGTTCCCTACCTCCTCGTCCGAAGAATGCGACGAGTCATCGGCGGCCTGCTCGTCATCTTCTTCGTCCGCCGCAGTGGACTCCGAGTCTGGCACGGAAACCCTATTCACCATTCTCTTTCTCTTCCTTGAACCCTCTGGCTTGTCTACCAAGCCTGTCCCGACAATAAAGCTGGTGTTCATGTCAAAGTTCACGGGAGATTTGCTCGCCGCAACGTGATAAAGAGCAGCCATGTACAGAATATCCCCTTGCACATTAGCGTCAGGGACTGAAAAGCTAGCCCGGGTATGAACATCATTGTAATAATGCCACGCCCGGATGTCATCAAGGACGCTGCCCTCAAAGCCCAGACAAGCACTGGGGTAGTCAAGGAACAGCTGACTATATCCGAATTGACGCGAAAACCTGCTAGGCAAATAAGGCTCCAAGTATACGTTATTTCGGTAACGATATACTAGGTGCGCCGAGCGAATGTTGCGCATCCATAGAAGCATCTTCTCAGATAAGAGCTGGGGAGGTTCAATGCCATCAACGTGTACCCTCCTCACTTCTCTAGGGATAAACTGAGGAAGAGACACAAAGAAGTCAGGCCCGTCAACTCTTACCAACGCTCTCCGACAAGCCGGCATAGTGTCATACTCCCAAGATTGATGGCAGTATCGGAAGAGAAAAGCATCATTAGCGATGACATCAACCTCTGGCCCGCCCTCATCAATGATCGGTAATGCATCAATAACCACCCCATGAGATAGTGGTATGGTAGCTCTATCCGTTCGAAGTCCAGCGTCGTCTCACGAGTAATGAATTTAGATGTAAAGGCACGGAGGCCATAGTGTATACTACACACCATAGCCGGAAGAAGGGCCAGTCTTACTTTGAAGACCAGCTTCACGGCCGGGAGAATAAAATGGCGGCTGATCCTTTCAGTAGAACCTGTCCCTCCCAAAACTATGCAATTTCGTAGACATACCATCAAGAACCAGGCCAAGATTGCTTTCTCGGACATTTGCTGGGTACCGTAGTGGAAATAACTTATAGAGTCAGTGCGGTTCCCAAACTTGTCACGGGTGGACCTCGACTTTTTAACCTTCAACATCATGTCCTTCACCTCCTCCGAGGTTTGAGGACTTCGAGATAAAACTCGACCGGACGGACGTAATTTGAAAAGATACACAACCGAGGCCGTGGTGTGGGGGGCGTTCCCTTCCGAGCTATTCTCTTCCTTGATAGCAGTCTGGTGGCAGATGCTATGGTGGCACAACAGTTCCCGGTACACCGCGACGAAACTAGGAAATCGTCGATCCAGGTCATCGAATTCCTCGTTCATCGGGGTATATACTTCAAAGGCCTCGCCTTCCCACGGCAGCTTAGAAACAACATGCATCTCTTGGAGAGCAAGTCCCAACTCTCCCCCGGGCGCAGAGAAAGTCCCCGTACGCCAGCTATACATCTCCAGAAGGGCCATGAACAGCGGCTTGTTAATGGACAATCCGTAACAGGTGCCCCGGATGGCGTAGTAAAGGTCAATCTTCCGAAGGAGTTCCTCGTAGTTCCTCAGGATCCATGAGGAAAGATTGGCCCATGTGGGAATGGGGTTTATCCAATTCAGCAGTGACAACCTGTCCACAAGATAGGATCCCTTGCAAGCGAGCTGATTCAGGAAGGTGTCAGCTCGGGTAAAAGTAAAGTTAGGACCAGACACATTTATAAAAGTACCAGGAATCAGCCCTATCACAGTCCGGCTGACTGACTCCCTACTTGCACATGCTGACCTAATACTCATGTTATAGTGGATGTTGCCCACGAACATCCCCTGTTGGGTTGGAGTCAGAGAACCTGCCATTGTCCTGTCCAACGGCACCATATTAAACCACGAGAGAGAAAAATGCTGCTCCATCTCGTGAACATGGATATCCACCCCGTCCACAGTGAAGTCCCAGTTCTCAGAAACGTCCAGCATTCGGGAGTTCTTTACGGAGAAAGCATCCCCGAAGAGTAAAGCTGGTTTCAGATATTCTCCGTCCAGTTTCCCCGAATTCATCATAGTGCAAAGAAAATGGAAAGGCTGGTTGTTGATGGCAGCCACCCTCTCCAACGGCTCATTAGAGGGAAGTTAGTCTGTCATATGTCGAATTAGATCGTCAAGCCGCACACCCATGGCAAACTGAGCTGAACCCACTAGAAGCTCTCCGGCCGGGTTGGTTGGGAGGTTCACTAGAAAAGCACAAAAGAAACATGATTAAAAGAATGGTTAAAACGAAGCCACTTAAAAGTTTCTCAAAAATAAGTTCCTATGGGCCTATGCGGCTCGGATTGATGAAGCCTTATGCGGTCCAATTCAGCTGGGTTTCATGCGGCACGGCCTTAATAGAGCCTATGCGGTTCGGGTCAACACAGCTTCATGCGGCCCAATTCAGTCGGGAGTTCCGTGTGACACTGATTCGATGGCTTATACGGTTCAGATTAAGACTTATGAGGTTCTATCTCGCAGAGGAGTTTATGCGGCAGGATTCAGCAAAATTCTATGCGGGCCAGTTTGTCAGGAACATATGCGGCTCCGGTCAAAGGAGACTTTATGCGGTTCATATCCAGAAGTAGTCTTGGGACTCAAAATCCTTCTCTCATACGGCTCATACAGGGGGAATGTCCTATGTGGCTCAGATGCGAGAGGGTCATGCGGCCCATATAATGCATACGGCTCCATCATGATCAGGCTTGAGCCATCCAAACGATGAAGGCTTGTGCATAAATCATGTAACAGAGCCATGGGTTCTTAGGGTTCAAAGTGTTCAAAAGATATCCTTATACTTAAAAGTAGGGCGAACATCAGGATGCACTTCGGGCACGGCGGCCGACGAGGAAGCCGCCTTCTTGTCTTTTGCGGCAGCGAAGACGACCTTGGAAGATTTGGGTGCCATTTTCGACAGTCAGAGAATGGAAATAGGGAAAGAAAGGAAATACAGTAACAGTTGGAAACGAAGGAGAAAGTAAAGAAATCCCTCCGACTGAACCTATCCAAATTTATAAACGAAACCAAGGTGCTTCAATTCCCGTACATACACGAAGACCGACTCTTCAGTTAATCGAGGTGAGCCGCCTAAAATGTAGGCTAAGCTCTTGGGATCCTGCACCAAAAAGATTTGTACTCGTGGCATAATGACATGGTAAAGAGCCTATGCGGTTCAGATGGCCATGCGGCTGAAACAACTATGCGACTCAGATGGTCATGCGGCCGAAATATCCATACGGCCAAGACATCCATACGGTCAGGACCTCATATGCGGCTAGAGGAGCTTGCACACAGCCATGCTTCTTATTCAAAGTATTTCAATTTTGCAAATTAAAACTTTGAAGGGGGTCTTGTAGAAGCATAGAAAATAATAAAGAAAGATTCATGCGGCCAGGAAATCCCATACGGCTCAGAGATTCATGCAGCTCAGAGATTCATGCGGCATAAGGGACTATGCGGCTCGATACGTTCCATGCGGCTCAAAAGAGAGGACACGTAGCATATAAACAACTCTCCCCTTACTGCATTAATTGCCTTGACGGCTGACGGCTCTAACAAGACAACAGCTCTGACACAAAGATGTAATTATTACTCTGTCATAATGACAGACTCCTAGGGAAGCGAAGGAGATCTCTGACATAATCTTCCGAGATCCAAAAAATGCCATGCAGCCTAGACACGTGGACAGTCATATGCGGCTCGAGCGGAGACTCCCCATGCGGCTCAGGCCGAAGTTGCCCTATGCGACCCAGATCGAAACAGCCCTATACGGCTCAAGCAGACGCTCCCCCATGCGGCTCACGAGGACCATCTCCATGCGGCTCACGAAGGAGTTACCCGTTATGCGGCCACCTACGTCCATACGGTCCAGATTATCACGTGATTCGAAGGTTCGGGGGCCACTCCCCAACAGCCTTGACACGTAGCCTGGCTTATGCGGCTCTATCCTCATGCGGCTCAGATCCCCTCAGTAGCTTCCAGGACATGTGTCATAAAGCCAATTAATTTCCCAGATTTACTGTAATCAAAGATTGGGTCAAATCCCAATAATCTGGGATACGTGGCAGGAGAATGAATTAAACTTATTCATTCAGATTCGCAGACATCAGCAGATCATCATAAGGGAGATTTATTCCAATCAGCATTAATTACTGAGAAGATTTAGCATAATCTACATTAATGGCCCAGATTCATTACACTCAAAACTAATGGCCCAGATTGATCAATCAACAGGCCGCCGCCACTTTAAGGGACAATCATTGTAAACCCTAATGATGGCATTCCCTTCTTATAAATAGCAAGGTGTCATTTTCTTGAAAAGAGGACCCTTTTCGAGATCAGAGAGCACCAGAATACTTGAAGAGATAAAGCAGAGAGAGAGAGAAAAGAGAGTATTTCTTCAACGCCAAACAATCTTCTGGAGCCAAGGCTGCGTACCGATCGTCCAAGGAGTATGGCAGAGCTGCCGTAGCTTTCCCGAGCCTCTATCGTCATCCCCCAGAATCTAAAATAAATAATTGTACTTAGATTGCTATACCTAGGTTTTCGTCCCTAGGCTTTCTTTGTACAAGCGAGTTTGTAACGTAAAGTAAAAGTCCAGTCCTCTGATAATTGTTCTGCTCTTTTATATTTTATGGCAAACAAACCAGATTAAGATTCATCCAGAAGATGAAAAGTATGCCGCTTTCCGTACACCCCTTGGAGTTTATTGTTACACGATTATGCCTTTTGGTCTAAAAAATGCCGGCGTTACATATCAACGGGCTATGAGCAACATCTTTCAAGAACATCTACGAAAAACAGTTGAATGTTATGTAGATGATATTGCCGTCAAAAGTCGATCAAAAGATGATCACATTCAAGACATGAAGACAATATTCGAGTTGATGCGTCGACATCAATTAAAGATGAACCCCACTAAGTCTTTCTTAGGGGTTTCCAGTGGCAAGTTTTTGGGATTTGTCTTTACTTCTCAAGGTATCCATGTTGATCCTGATAAAGTTAAAGCAATTCTTGAAATGCGTCCTCCACGTAATCTGAAAGAACTTCGTAGCTTTTAAGGTTGCATTGCTTATATCAGGAGATTTATATCAAATCTTTCTAGGAGATGTCAACCTTTCTCTCATTTACTGAAGAAATGTGTGTCATTTGTTTGGGATAAAGCATGTCAAAAAGCATTCAATGACATCAAAAAATACCTCACAAATCCACCTATTTTAGTACCCCCAGTAGTGGGAAGACCATTTTTGTTATATGTTCGAGCATTAGATCATTCTCTTGGTGCTCTTCTTGCACAGAAAAGTGACAAGGGACATGAACATGCAATTTATTATCTTAGTCGAATGATGGTTGGAGCTGAACACAGGTATACTCCTGTAGAAAAAGAATGTCTAGCCTTGGTTTTTGCCATTCAAAAGATGCGACATTATGTATCGGGACAGACTATTCATGTCATATCCAGAATAAATCCTATTCGAGTATTAATGAAGAAGCCGAGTATTCTTAACTTTCGGTTAGCTACCTGGGTAATGTTGCTTACTCCCTATGATATGGTCTATATACCTCAGAAATCAGTGAAGGGTCAAGCGTTAGCTGACTTTTTAGTAGCTCATCCTATACCTGAAACTTCTAAGCTATATGACGACATTCTAGATGAAGTCATAGATTGCAACATGACTCTGAAGGATGATATTTGGCAACTATACTTTGATGGAGCATCACGATTTGGACCTAAAGACAATATTGTCTCCGGAGTAGGCATTGTCTTGGTCTCTCTTAATAAAATGGTTATATACCGTGCTTATTTCCTCAATGAACCATGTTCCAATAATGTGGCAGAATATAAGCTCTGCTAATTGGTCTTCAAGTAGCAAAACAATTGGCATTGAGTTCTTGGAAGCCTATGGAGACTCTCAGCTGATCATCAATCTGGTCAGGGGGACATATAAAGTCAGAAATTCTGACCTTATTCCCTATCATCAAGTGGTAATCGAATTGGCTCTTTCATTCAAAGGGTTCTTCATTGAATTCGTAACGCGTTGTCAAAATTTGGAAGCTAACGCTCTTGCTAGTTTAGCTGCAGACTTAGCAGTTCCAATCAGAAGACAAAATACTATCACTTTGTTAGATCAGGACCTATTCTGTGTCAAGAATAATTTTCACATCGAACAAAATTATGCTATCGAATCAAATTTTCAGCAAAAGGATTGGAGAAGTCCATTTATTGATTATGCGGTCTATGGGATTTTACCTGAAGATCTAAAGGAAGCTGCATCAATCAAAAGATAATCATTTCAATTTTATTATGATACTTCTATGCACATGTTGTATCATCGTTCTTATGACGGACTTTTACTGCATTGTCTTTCAGAAAGCGAAGCTAAGCAAGCACTTCGTGAAGCTCATGATGGAGTTTGTGGTGTACATCAACCAGGTCCAAAGTTACAGGACCGTATTCGAAGAATGGGTTATTATTGGCCTTCTATGATAGCAGACGCTATGGATTACGCCAGACGGTGTAAAGCATGCCAGATTTATGCTAATTTTATTTATTAACCTTCCGAATTTCTACATCCTACAGCAGCCTTTTGGCCTTTTAAAGCTTGGGGTATGAATATTTTTAGTCCGATTAATCCTCCTTCTGTCAAAGGGCATCGTTTACCCTTGCTATAACTGATTATTTTTCTAAGTGGACAGAAGCAGTTCCTCTTGTTGAAGTAAAAACGTCTAATATGATCAACTTCATCAAACATCATGTCATTTATCGTTTTGGGATTCCCTGAAGGATAATCCATGATAACGGACCACAATTTGCCAGTCAGGCATTTTATATATTTTGTGACAAGAATCGGATCCAGAACTTATCTTCTACAGCTTATAATCCAGCTGCTAATGGTTTAGCAGAAGCTTTTAATAAAACAATTATCAAACTTCTCAAAAAGTTCGTCTCTTCTAATAAACGTGATTGGAACGAGAAACTTGGAGAATATTTATTGGCTTATCGAACAATAGTCCGAACTCCAGCTGGTTTTACACCATTTTTATTTGTTTACGGATGTGAAGCTGTTCTTCCACTGGAGATCCAAATACCATTTATTAGAATAGCCCTTGCTAATGAGCTAACTACGGAGAATAATGACCGCTTAAGACTCCAGGAACTTGAAGGTTTGGATGAGAAGCGTCTTCAAGCACAACAGCACATTGAGCTGTATCAAGCCCGCATATCTCGAACTTTCAATCGCGAAGTTAAAGAAAGGGTATTTAAAATAGGAGAGCTAGTTCTAGCTGTCCGAAGACCTATGGTCATGACTCATAAGAGTAAATGCAAGTTTCAAGCTAAATGGAAAGGTCCTTATGTAGTCGAAACTGTATTCTCTAATGGTGCTTATAGGTTATCTAAACCTAATGGAGATTTGCTCATGATGCCAATCAACGGTAAATTCTTAAAAAAATATTACGTTTGAATTTCTTCTTTATTCCCCAGTTGCCAAGGTTTGGTTAAGCTGATTATTTATTCTCCCAAAAAGAATTTTGATTTTCTATCTTTCCAGCTGATTTCAAAAAGAAAAAAGATCTATTATCATCATGTCCACATTACCTCTGAATAGATATTAATCTACTTCTTTTTATTATTATTTTCTTTATTATCTATCATGTCCATATTACCTCTGAATAGATATTAATCTACTTCTTTTCATTATTTTCTATCATGTTCATATTACCTCTGAATAGATATTAATCTATTTCTTTGAGTCATTGCAATCTATCATGTTCATATTACCTCTGATAGTATTGTACACTCTAAAAAGAAAAAAAGATTTATTATCTATCATGTCCACATTACCTCTGGATAGATATAATCTACTTTGTCAAATTTTGAAGACTTATCATGTACATATTACCTCTGATAATTGTTTTCTATCTCACAACTATTTGATAAATATTTCATTCATTGCATAGTTTGAAATATTACATCAGTAAAAGAAAGAAAATACAGAATATAAAATTCTTTATTAATTACAAAAATTTCTAAGGCGGAGCAGAAAGATCTTCAATCGTTTTCTGCAACTCTGCTAGATGCTTTTCATGAGAGCCCAATACAGTTGTGTATGCTATAGATCTTCGAGCTTATGCAGTACAGAGATGAGAGAGTTCGGCAAAAGCAGCTATCATTTTATCTTTGGCTTCTTCAAGAGTTTTGATGTTTGATTCAGAACCAAAGATTCGTTCCTTCAAAATGGAACTCTGCCCCAAATATTCATCTCTATTTGCCGTCATCTGGTTTTGCTCTTCCTTTAATCGAGCTAGCTCAGCCTCAACTTCACGAATCTATCATTTAGTTGATAGATTTTGATATTCATTGTGTCATAGGCTTGTTGATGCTGCTCCAACAGGGGTTTATTTTCTCTCAAGAAGGTCCTTTCCACGACAACCTTATTGCTATAATCTTGAAGAGATTCTTTAAAGATAGTTTCCCGAGTTGTATATTCATTAGTGAGAGCATCATATTCAGATTGGATGAGGCTTTCAATAGTCCCACTTGACAACCTTAGATATTCTTTGATTGGTTGTTCAAGTCCTTGGACTATCTTCTGCAAAGCTGCTGCCAGCCCTCTCAGTATCATTAAACATGGCAATGTTGTCAATAGTAGTGGCAATTGCACTTTTCAGACTCTCATAACTGAGACCTATCTTCAATACCATCTTGATCAATGTTGCCAAAGTTTTATAAAATATTTCAGTATGAATCTCTACCAAAAGATTAATATAAGCATTTGAGCTTGGTGTATCAACAATATCTGCTAATTCCTTCTCCTGGAAACCAGAGACAGATGCTGTTGTCGCTGTAGTAGCAAGTTGAGTTAATGCTATATTTGTCATCGTCCCCATGGCTAATTGATTCCCAGGGAGTTCTGGGACTACATCTTTAGCAACCTTTTCTGCTGCCTCAGGAGCTTGAGTTTCAGTGGCAGGGGATGGTACTACAGAGGTGCTGCCTTCTATGTTCGATTCAGACTCAAACACTACTGTTTCAAGAATTGGATCTGGATTAGTAGTAATAATTGATGTTGCTGCAACATCTATAACTTCAGCAATTAGTTCTTTGGCAGCAACCGATTCTCTCAGCACTGCTCTCTCTTCTTCTGTAATCGGATCTTCATCTCTTTCTTCGGCAAGATAAGACAATTCTTGACGAGCATCTCCTGTAGATTCTTTTTGAATCTCCACAGATAGAGAACCTCTCTCAGAAAGAGAATCTTCTTTTGAATAAGAACTTCCTTCTTCAGATTTTATTTTCTCTTCATGAATAGGCTTTTGAAGATAAGGAGCAACGGGCTTTGCCACAGTGATAATACCTACAAAGATTAAACAAAATAGTCAATTTATAAAATCATAATACATATTTTTGTATAAATTTTGTGTAATTTATCTTTACCTGGAGTAGGGGCAGGACGCGATAAGAGTGCGTCATAATCTAAATCCCAGTCATCATCATCTAATTCAAGACCCGGTTCATCCGAAGGGATGGGTTCCGGATTACTAGTATTGAGTTGTGGCTGTGTCTTCAACAGCTTTCGCCTTTTATGGAGAAGACAGATGCAATGAGGTGCTAAGACGTCCGGGAGATAGGACTCCTGTAACTTCTGTTGCTGCTGCCGTTTGGGGTGGTGAAGATCTTTCTCCAGGTTGAGCTGATGAAGATATGATATTTTGAGTCTCTTTAGTGGAATTTTTGCTTTCTGGAGTAGCGGCTATCTGTTTGGAAGGCCCTTTAACAGTAACCTTCTTCTTCTTCTCCCGGAGAGTAACAGTTGTGTCTGATTTCCACTTCCAGGTTGTAGAAATGGTAATAGCTTCCGCAACTGTCTCCCCAACTCCCGTAGGGATCGTCTCCCTATATTCATCTGGAACAGCATCATCAGGTATATCCGAAGGCACCATATTGGTTCTTCGGCGTTTTCTTTT
Source organism: Iris pallida (assembly GCA_029216955.1). Taxonomy (NCBI): domain Eukaryota; kingdom Viridiplantae; phylum Streptophyta; class Magnoliopsida; order Asparagales; family Iridaceae; genus Iris; species Iris pallida. Next base: position 2,542,253 of record JANAVB010026197.1, on the reverse strand, counting down.
TTTCCCACCGAAGACTTCCTTTCATGTTGTAGTCTTTGGTGAAGGAATGAATGGAGACATAAAAATGTGCATACGAATGAAGCATTCGTAGCTCAATTGTGCTCGAGGCGATTGACACATAAAATTTGGCACCAGTACATCCAGCACTGAAATATTGCCATGTTCTCGCTCCATCAACTAATTTTTCATAATGGTTGAAAGTAGTGGAGGGATTACCAACGTGAAGCTGGTCATATTCGAACTGACTAGCAAACCGACTGGGTAGATACGGTTCGAAGATACAGTTGTCTTCAATTCTATACATCAGATGTGATGGTCTGATGCATATTAGCCAATTAAAGACTGGCGCAGGTATCTCAGTCCTCTCTCGACCTACGTCGTCAAATTATACACCGAAACAGTCGGCTGGAACTGGTGGTCGTATGCAGAAAAAATTCCACCCATGGGAGAAATTTCGTGCTGCCCGTGTATCCGTCACTGAAGTCACCTTCCAGGTAGCTTTACTAAACTTCTGGAGGTATACCTCCGCATCATTTTCAGGGCCTGATGGTTGTAAACTACAGTTGTGATACAATAGCCAGCCTATCAAATAAGTATAGGACATCTCCACTCTAGGGAAATTACGACGGTAGGGAGCATTATTGATAAGTTCTTCACCAAATGCTCGTAAACCCGCATTTATCCGACACACCATTGCTGGTAATAGGCTGAATTTAGCCTTGAATACCAAACGTACAGCTGGCCATAGTACGTTTCGATGAATTCTGTCAACTGTACTAGACCCCGGTACGACCCACCTTCGTAACCACAGGGAAAGAAAGTCCGCCAGCAAGGCTTCCTTTGAGAGCTTTCGAATATCATGTTTTAGAAAGCTTAATGTTTCAGTTCCCGCAGGAAATTCTCCAGCTTTGGTGGTTAAATACTTGTCCGAAGATTTATTTGTAATCATCCAAGTGTTTATCAAATCAGCAGGAATTATTAAACAAGGGTTGATGGTTTGAGCCTTGTCTTAGAATCTTTCCTTATCTTCTTTGGATATTCTATTCTTATGGTCGAATAGATATGTTGTCCATTTACTGATGTATGCCAAATGTGACCCACTCTCATACATAGAGGTGCAGATCAAATAATGGCACATCAGCTCTTGATATACCTCAACTAAGCGAGATTTTTTTTGCTAATTTCTTCTAGTTCCCGGTTGGTGGGAACATACTCCTCATATGGAACTTCTCCCATTAGTAGCTTGGAGATGAATTGCATCTCATGGAGTGCAAAACCTATTTCGCCTACTGGGGTTGCAAAGGTTCTTGTCGAGCTAATATATAAATCCATCAGAGCTAAGAACAGGTTATTGTTTATGGGTATGCCTTGACTTGTGGAGGCTACCGCTTCTAATAAACCAATGGCTTGTCATTCTGCTTCGAAGTTCTTTATGATCCAAGAACTAAGTTGAACCCAGTTTTTATTGTGAGGGGTCATCCACCCTGGAAGCCTAGGGTTGACCTGGGGATATAGTACTGAAGCGTTCATAAACTGGTTAATGAACATCGGTATCTGCATTGACTGGATCAGAGATGAGCCCTCACTTGGTGTAAATCCAGGTAGTAAACCTGAGAAAGGAGTGACACTGCCACTGGGAGTACTCGTATGATAGCCCATTTGATTTTCATCCCTCTTGAATATGATTCTCCCTGGTCTTCCATGACTGTTGGGAGTGAGATTCCAGATCATCCGTCTTGGATGAGTAGCATGAACAAAAGAAGAAAGGGGATAATCTCTTGGCATTGTTGGGAGATACATCACCCATTCGCCAAATTTGAACACCCAGGACTCCTTCTTGGGGTTTGTCTGTGATTTAAAATTAATTGTGTCCCCGAACATGAATGCGGGCTTCAGGTAATGCTGGCCATCCAGTGATGTCAATAATTCTCCATTCATCAGAGATAACAACATTCTATCTCCTTGAGCAGCTATCAACTGATGTCTTTCTTGGGGATACTGCTTGTCGGTTTGAGGGAACTCAACATGGGATAAATTTTTCAGATAATTTGATCCCAGAATACCAGCTGGTGAACCAAACACTTCAGAAAGAGGATGGGCCCCCAAGTCCACAGCAAAAGAAGTTCAACAAGAAAAATTAAGTTAGTAAAACCCTAAAGTATGAATTTTACGTAAACTCAAACTCTACGTAAATGAATATACATGAGTTTTACGCGTAAAAGGTTCTCTGTTTTTTAAAGAGAATTTGTTTTATGCATTTTTCTAAAAAATGTTTTATGCAGTCCAAGAATGAAATTTTTTATGCGTACTTTTTTTTGTTCAAAAGAATAAAGTTTTGCGTGTGAAAAATACATAGTCTTTTGACTTGCGTATTTTCAGTTTTTCGCTCGCACGTATAATGTGAGCGTATTTTCAGTTTTACGCTTCTGTTCAAAAGAGTAAAAAAGTTTTTACATGTGAAAAAGATATAGTCTTTTGACTTGTGTATTTTCAGTTTTACGCTCACACGTATAACGTGGGCGTATTTTTTGGTTTTACGCTTCTGTTCAAAAGAGTAAAGTTTTAGTGAAAAATATATAGTCTTTTTGACTTGCGTATTTTCAGTTTTACGCTCGCACGTATAACGTGGGCGTATTTTCAAGTTCTATGCTGGCACGTATAACGTGAGCGTATTTTTGATTTCAAAATCTACGCTGGCACGTATAACGTGGGCGTATAATTTAAGGTTGGGTCATCTTCTCCCTCAAAATCGATAGGGTTTCTACTTATCAAGGCCGGAGCCACGTTTGGGTTGATCTTTTGGACTTCTTCGATGTTTTTCTCCATTGATGCTGCCGGCTTGAACTTCCTCTGATGATCTAGCCGTCGAAGAAGTGGCAAGCTTCTTGCCCTTGGCTGAGGCAGCGGCCTTGCTCATGGGTGCCATTTGCTTGAAAGGATTTTGAGGATGAATGAAGAAGATAATAATAAATGAAAGAGTAAAGTTCTCTCTCTTCCATCAGAGTCCTATTTATAGGAAACTTAAGGTTGATTCAAATTCTCGAAGTGACTGTTGGGTATCCCTAACTTTACACTGATGACTGTTGGGTATCCCTAAATTTACGCTGATGACTGTTGGATATCCCAAAATTTACGCTTCTGTTCAAAGTATTTCAAATATTAGAAAATTTGAAAACTATGAAGGGGGTCTTGTAGAAGCATAAATAAATTTTAAAGACCAAGTCAAGAAAATTGAGATATTTACACAAAGACTATTTCAAATTAGACTTTACGCAAAGGTCAAACTGAGTCAAAATCAGACTCTATGCAAATGGTTAAATTCAGACTTTATGCGAAGACAGTTCTAGTCTCTACGCGAAGAATGAGCTGTCCATGCTGCATTAAATGCACGAAGATACTGTTCTGATAGATTGATTTTCTGACAAATAATTGCACATAAGCCAAGAAGTTTCTTGTTTAGCGTGCCAATTAGTTGCTTTTCGCTCGAGGAATAGCATCTTCTTTACGCATAAAGAGTTATTTGAACTTTTTACGCTCAAGGCTATCTCAGCTACTCTTTTTGTGCATGGAGTTTATTTGAGCCTTTACGCTCAAGGCTATTTTTAGCCGCTTTATGCATGAAGCTTACTTTGAGCTATTTTATGCTCAGTCATGCCTAACAACATTCCTTACGCACAATTTGTCCTATTATGTGAGAACGTGGTTTTCTGACGTGGCATTCATGCCACACTTCTCGAAGAATGTGTGTACGTGTTCTTCTTATTTTATTGGATTATGGGACATGTGTCAACATGCGTAGAGACCAATCTCTGTACGTGGGTGACAGTTATCCTAACAGCCTGCATAGAGATCCAATATTGGTGCTTTTTACGCACAGAAGACAGGCCTATATAAAGACATCTTTTTTAAAGAAGAAGGTAAATGATTTTGGAGACCAGATACTTCCAGAGCAAAGTAATTTACCAGAGTATTTCTCTTCAACTTTTCTTCAAGAACAGAGTGAAGCAAAGTTGAAAAGAAATACTCTGTTCTTGAAGAAAAGTTGAAGAGAAGTTGAAGGGAAGTTGGAGATCAGATACTTTTCCAGAATTTACTTGTACTTTTGCTTCACTTTGTTCTTGAAGAAAAGTTGAAAAGAAATACTCTGGAAAATCACTTTGCTCTGAAAGTATCTAGTCTCCAAAATCTTGTACCTTCTTCTTTAAAAAAGAGGTCTTTATATAGGCCTGTCTTCTGTGCGTAAAAAGTACCAATATTGGATCTCTACACAGGCTGTTAGGATAACTGTAACCCACGTACAAAGATTGGCCTCTACGCATGTTGACACATATCCCATAATCCAATAAAATAAGGAGAACACGTACACATATTCTTCGAGAAGTGTGGCATGAAGGCTACGTCAGAAAACCACGTTCTCACATAATCAGGACAAACTGTGCGTAAGGAATGTTGTTAGGCATGACTGAGCGTAAAATAGCTCAAAGTAAGCTTCCTGCGTAAAGCGGCTAAAAATAGCCTTGAGCGTAAAGGCTCAAATAAACTCCACGCGCAAAAAGAGTAGCTGAGATAGCCTTGAACATAAAAAGCTTAAATAACTCTTTATGCGTAAAAAAGAAGCTATTCCTCGAGCGTAAAGCAGCTCATTGGCACGCTAAACAACAAACTTCTTGGCTTCTGTACAATTATTTGTCAGAAAATCAATCTGTCAGAACAGTATCTTCGTGCATTTAATGCAGCATGGACAGCTCATTCTTTGCACAAAGAGTAGAACTGTCTTCGCATAAAGTCTGAATTTAACCCTTCGCGTAGAGTCTAATTTTGACTCAGTTTGACCTTTGCGTAAAGTCTAATTTGAAACTGCGTAAATATCTCAATTTCCTTGACTTGGTCTTCAAAATTTATTTACGCTTCTACAATAATAATAATAATAAAATAATAATAATAATATATAAATTGGTACGGAGAAATCGGGAGCTTGCAAGCGATTCCCTAGAGTTGGCGGCCTTCTCATGGTGGCGCCGCTTGAGCCCGTTAGTCTGGTAAGGCTCTCGGTCGGCGGTCCTGCAGTGACCCTCTGGTGCCCTTCCGGCCCCCTTCCCCCCTTTCCTCCTCCCTCCCCCTCATCATCTTCTTTAGCAGCTTCCTCGGACGAGCTCCCGTCGGCGTGGTGTCCCCGGCGGTCTTGCAGTCAGTCGGTAAGGTCATCTTCGAGTCGGCTCCCCCCGGGAGTGCGGCCCCCTCCGGGATGCTTCCCCCTGTTAATTAATAGCCCTGTCCTCCCTGGACGGAGGTCCACCTGGCTCTGATGGGGGTGGGACGTCCAGCGATTGCCGCCCCTCGGTCCTGGCCTCCCCGCTCGTACCTTGGCTCCGCCTTGGCCCTCCACCACTCCCCTCCGCCCCTCTCGGTAGCTCCTTTCTCATTGGAAGGAGTGCCCACGCTTCCTCGCCTTACGTTCCCGCTTCTTACGTCTCCATCACTTTCAAATTCGAATTTGAATTTGAATTTATTTCACTCCAATCCCTCCTCGACCCCTTCACTTGCGTGTAGCGCTACCGGTGCGCCCGTCGTGGCGCCCTTCCCTAGTGCGCCTATCCGCTCCTGTGCGAACCTGCCCCCGTGCCACCTTCGTCCCAGCTGGCACTATCCAGGTACAGTGCCGGTCAACCCTCCTCTAGTGCATGCCTTTTGGCGCCGTGCCAGTCTTCATCCCAGTGCCTTTTGTCTTAACCCCCTAGCAGCGCCGATCGGGGTCATGCTAGTCTGCTCGCATCATCCCTGCCCTTAGTAGAGCATGTGTTATCTTGTACCCTTGCCTTTGCGCCTCCCCTGGCAGCGCCTCTCAGCTATCGCACAGGTCAAGTCACTCCTCTGCCGGCTGCATCTATCTTGACGTGCGCGGGTCAGCCCTCGACCATGGTCATGCCCCCCTCGTGCTGGTCAATGCTCTTCATTGTCAGTGATCTCTCCAGTGGCCCCATCGATCGGCGCTCACCTCCTTCAGTCACCTTCTCCTTCGGCGTCTCCGCATTACCTAACGCTTGTGCTTTCTGTGCTGTTCAACGCTCGACTCGTGTCAGGCGCACGACTTGATGGCCAAGACACGTTTAACGGGGTCTCGTCTTCTATGGAAGTAGCCGCTTCGGCGCCTAGCTTATCTTCACCTAGCCAGCACCAGGTAACTCTGGTACCACCCTTAGATCAGAGTAACATGGCGCACCTACCCCTCAAACCTTCAGCTGTGTCTTACGCAGATAAGCTTAGGCCAGATCGTGCTGCCAAACACTGCTCACCTATCTCAGAAGTTGAGCTACCAGAAATAGAATACTCCTTTTCGCCCGACACCCCCGAGATTACGGTGCCTTTCACCAACGACGAAATTTCCACCTTATCAGCAACATTCCCTTATACTTTTGTCCTCAAATTCTCCAGCGGCTGTCCGAAGTTGTCTCGGGTTCAGGAAGTAATCGCTAGTTGGGTGATATCGTCGGGGTTTAGAGTGGCCCCTATGGACCCCAAACACATGTTCCTTCACCTCTCTGCAGAAACTGATCACAAGAACGTCTAGAGCAGAGGCACTGTTAAAATAGATGTTCACTCTATGAAAATAGTTAAATGGACCCCGAAGTTCAACCCCAAAGAAGACACGTCGATAGTCTCGACATGGGTTACCCTTCTGAACCTCCCCTTCATATGTTTTTCCCAGCAGCCTTGAAGAGAATTGCTAACTCCTTCGAGACATTCATAGACATGGCAGAAGAAACCCAAAACCTTACCAAAGGAAATTATGCCAAAATCTGCATGGAGCTTGATTTATCTCGGGACCTTCCGAAGTTCATTCAAATCATGCTCGACAATAAGACCCACACCCAACAGATTATATACGATAACAACATTATTTTCTGCAAACACTGTCATCTGCATGGATACTCCATCGATTATTGTTTCCGAGCTCACCCCGAACTGAAGAAGAAAGTGATTAGGAAGGCCGCTTCACCGCAACTGACAAAGAAACCCTAACGATCACCACTACTTCTGCTACCAAACTCCCATATAAGATTTGGCACCACTGATTATAACTCCCTTACCCAGGAGCTAACACCGCAAGGAAGGGCTATTGTCACTTACAAACCCCCAACTCTAAACCTTAACAACAAATTTGACATCCTGGCAGCAGATACCCCAGAAGCTTACCAGGAGAGTGAGGGAGTCCAATCGATAGAGGACCCTGAGGTCTGCAATGCTTCAGGAAAGTAGGATGAACTAAAAAAGATAGAACTGGCAGTCCCCAATATACCCTACAAAGAGGCAGACATCCGAGTGGCCATCCTGGATAATTTTGGGCAAGAATCAGCGGACATGATGCAATAGGGATTAGATGCAGGTCTCACCAACAAGGACTGCTTTTATGGTGCTTTAATAGAAATTATTGTAGAGGAATATTTGCACCCCTCAGAAGATACAGTTGATCTCGACAAGATCAAACACAACAAGACAGCTGATCAGACAGTAGTCACACACAAAAAATCTAAAAAAAGAAGTGTGAGTGAAGGAACGGCCATGACCACCCGTTCAGCCACAAAACTCACCAAATCTCCCTCCACAACTTTCTAGATGCTTAACATCCTATCTTAGAATGTTAGAGGTCTTGCAAACAAACCCACATTGTGAAGATTAACCAGTCTCAAGAAAATCCACAAAATTGATATCTTAGTGGTTATCGAACCCAAAATCCCCTATAACAAAATCAAGTCCATTCAGCTGCAGTTAGGATTCGCTGACGCCATCACCGATTGCCATAAAATATGGATCTTCTTCACTGCTGACGTTAGCTTGGCATCATTAATGATTCTATGCAGGCGCTTTCGTGCTGGATGGAACATCCGATGCTTCAGTCCCTCTCTCTTTTGTCCGCGGTTCATCGCAGCTGCGACATCCCAGAACGTAAACAGCTATAGGAGTCCCTTTGTGACACCTACCATCTTCACGGCAATCTTTCCTGGCTATATATTGGCGACTTCAACGTCGTCGCTAGTAGGGAGGCGAAGACGGGAGGCCGCCCTCCCCCCTCGTCGGCCATGCTGGACTTTAACAACTTCATTTTTAGCGCTCACTTGTCTCCTCTCCAGTTTACTGGAAGCGCCTTCACGTGGTGTAACATGCAGGAAGGTGCCAGACGACAATACTCTCGTCTG